>JASAMW010002642.1:0-60178 GCA_030247985.1 Epsilonema sp. ZAB3_2
AATAGGCGAGCAGGGACTCATTTGGACTTTCGAGTACTGCATCAACCCGCGCTATCCCGTGCATAGTCCGCTGCTACGCCTTCCGCCAATACTTGCCTCTTATCGATGGCTCCATTTTTCGCCCCCCTTTTCCTGAATTTCGCAATAATCCACGCATTAGATAACGAACTAAACTTTGACGCCTCTAGTCGGACCAGGCCGAGCTGGTCTAGATTTGACCGCCAAATTGACTGTCATCAGCATCCATTCACCTGCATTTTGCAGCAACTGTACGTGGGATATGGTCGATACCGTATGGTTTCAAATGGATACCTGGCAGCCGGCGAACAATCACGGTGAATATTGACGACTGTCGGATGGCCACGAAAGAGATGAGGCTAGAAATTGGTGGCGTATCGCAACCGGTTTCCGCATGGGATAAAGCGGTTGGTGGATGATGAAGAGAATATCATACAGACGACTTAATTCGTCCTCCTGGTGGGCTTTCACGTTTGAAGACTGCGACATTTGGAGTGTTAATTATTGAACTTGGCCAATTATTTTGAGAAAAAGACGGAACCACTGAAATTACAGTACTGCGCTTCACAATCTACACAAATGGGTTGAAGTTGGGCATTTACGAGGATTGGCACTAAGACGCGGCTAATAGATTGCAGTCTTGGTCACTTGAATATTGATGCGGGTACACCTTTGCTTTCTGGGAAGGTCTAATAGTTGCAAACTGGATGGATGTAATGTGAAAATAGCAGAGATGGACGAAGGTAACGCACATCAATTCTATTCTCAGCGTGCAGCGTTTTCTTTGCTTTACTTCCATATCTTTGCGTGCAGGTTTTACCAGAATGACCAGGCTTGTTGTAAACGGCTACGAGGCGTCCCATCCTCTACAATTGCTGTTGGCCGTGGTTTTTGGTTCGTGCAAAAGTCAAGGTAGCAAGCAATCAGCGTGCAACACATCTGAGCGTGTCATTTTTCTCTGATGCAAAAAGAAATTTCAATATCTGCCAGTCTGAAAACACGACAAATTGTGTGTTTGGCCGTGTTTCGATAGAAAGCGGCCAGGTAACTTCAAAATAAAACATATCAGCGTGTAGCCCATTTTTCTCGCTAAGCTCAGTGGTGCCAATATCGTCGTCGAGGTCCTTTACAATCGCCCGAACTCCCTGTCGCCGAAGTCGCCAACCTTGGCTTTTTTTGACGCCCCGATGCTGTGCATTTTCCCCCCTCCCATGTTAGCGGTTTGAATAACAAATTTATTCGTTAGGGTTTTGCCATAATTTGGGCACTTGTTAGCGGTAAGAACTCCTGAACATGTTTTCGTTAGGCTTTCCGTTTACAAATGTTTTTTCCGTTAACCAAACGACCAACAAATAGGGAGCACTTACCCCTTCCTTCCTCCCTGGATTTAAGTTAGCGAATTTCGCTAACAAATACAGGGGCGAATCTCCTTTACGATTTTGACTGCCAATTTCAACAGGTTATTCTGCACCAATTTCGCTCAAATTTTGCCCACATATTCCCGAGTGTTTACCATTTACTTGATAAAAATTTCGAGTTGAAATGCTGTATTGGTAGTGAGAAGTACAGCAGAGAAAATGAGATCACAATTTTCAACATTCTTTCCATAATTTTTGACTACTGCGGCAATTCGTCCATCAAAATTTTGGTAAACGTGGCAAATGACAATACTGCTGTATTTTTTCGAATGGTAAACGACTTGGGATTGTCATTGTAGACCTTTTTCCTTCTCTAAACCCCCATAAAGAATTGGAGAGTCATCAAATCAGTGATTATGGCTCATCAGCTGAGGATGCAGCACTGATGAGGCGCGAGCAGCACTGATGAGGAATGAGACAATCTTCAAGCAATGCCACCAACCCTGTCAACGTTTTTTTGTCTGTTTAGGGCTTAGGTTCATCTTGCTGAAACTATGTTGCTCCTAGGAAAGAGCCGCTGGGCTCCAAAAAGAGTCTTTCACTCAATTAGCAGAAAAAGTGGGTTCTCAAAAGCTCAAAATTGCAATTTTGAAAGAAGGGATAATTCTCATTACCAATACAGCATTTCAACTCGAAATTTTTACCAAGTAAATGGTAAACGCTCGGGAATACGTGGGCAAAATTTGAGCGAAATCGGTGCAGGTTAACCTGTTGAAATTGGCAATCAAAATCGTAAAGGAGAAAAAAATCACCCTGTACATTTGTTTATTCATTTGACCAACAAAAAACATGTTAGGGTCCTTTACTAACAAGTGTACAAATTATGGCAAAACGCTAACAAATAAATTTGTTAACCAAACCACTAACATGGGAGAGGGGAAAATGCACAGCATCGGGGCGCCGAAAAAAGCCTAGGTCGGCGACTTCGGCGACAGATTTTGGGCTATTGCTCAAAGGACCTCCAACGACGATATGGACACCACCTGGAATCCCGAGAAAATTAGCTACACGCTGATATGTTTTATTTCGCAAATCACTGGCTGCTTCCTGTCGTTAAGCATGGCTAGACACACTATTTTTGTCGTGTCTTTGATGGATATCTTGGGGCCCGTAGGGCCTTTTATAGACTCCATTATATACATATTGGCAAAAAGCATAAAAAATGTCCAAATACACGTTTGGCCATTATATAGGCCATGTATAACTGTAGCCAGCGTGACCTGAAATTTAATATAATGCTGGTCATAAAAATCCCCCTAGAATAGACTGCTTGCATGGGCAAATCATTGATGGAAAAGCCTATGCCTATGTCCATTGCTACGCCTAAGCAGAAGCCTATGTCCATTCCTGAAGCCTAAGCCCATGTTACCCATTAGTAAAGCCTAAACGGAATGTCTCATTGTTAAGCCTAAAGCTGATGTCCATTCGTAAGCCTAAGCCTATGTCCATTTGTAAGCCCAAACCTATGTCCATTGCTAAGCCTAAGGACCTATGACCTTTGCTATTCATACAACAGCAGCTGTACTGTACGTATGTACTTTGAAAATCCTATCTTTCGCGCAGATGTAAAGCCCACGCGTAAGCCTAAGCCAATGCCTGAGACTAAGCCTTAGCCCTAGGTACTGTTCATTGCTAAGCTAAGCCGATGTCCATTACTAAGCCTAAGGGAACTACAAGATGTCATTGCTAAGCATAAGCCTATGTCCATTTCCATTGCTAAGCCTAAGGCTAAGCCTATGTCCATTGCTTAGCCGGAGCCCAACGTCCATTGCTTAAGCCTTAGCCGATGTCCATTGCTAAGCCTAATGGCGCGTTTCACTTACAGAGTTTTTACGTTCTGTTCGTCCGTCCGTCAAGCGTACCTAGGAGTACATGGTTATTTGCGGTGTGCCATGTACTCCTAGATAAGTTTTACGGATTTGACGGACGGACGGACGGACGGACGGGCGGACGGACTGATGGATTTACGGACTTAACGGACGTCTGGTGAACGCGCCATAAGCCCCTGACCATTGCTGAGGTCTAAGCCTATGTCCATTAGTAAAGCTAACCCAATGCCTATGTCGATCACGTAGGTTTAGCCTATGTCCTATCTGCTAAGCCCAGGATTGGAAAAGTTCCTCACAGCGCAAGAAGTCAATGCGAAGCTCGAGGAGACGAAGAGACAAAGAACGAAATAAGTGAATAATTCTGCAATAATCAGTAACGTCATAGTAGATACACACTGCTTAAATTTGACCAAAAAAATAGGGTACTGTGGGGTAAACCCGCGGACACGGGGTAAACCCGGACACTTTGTATATTCTCAGCAGTCATACGACCGATTCCGAGACTTAGACGAACAAAAGCATCCTAACAATTGGTTCCTTGAACTCTCCTCTTTCAAATAATTACCGGTTACCCCGTGTGTCCGGGTTTATCCCACAGTACCCTAAGTGAATAATTCTGGAATAATAATGTCATCAAAACCTAAGTACAGACACAGCTAAAATTTTGGCCAAAAACAAATAAAAAATAAGAACCAAAAACAGGTGACATTTACAAATCAACCACAATCAAATTATCCCCGTTAGGTTTCTTATTCTGGAATAATATGTCATCCAAAACAGTACATACAGACACTGCTAAATATTTGAACAAATAAAATAAAAAAATAAAAACCGAAACCGGGGACATTCACAAATCAACCACAATCAAATCATCCCAGTTAGTAGGTTTATTCTGCTGGATCGCCGCCGATATCGAACTACACGGCGCTTGATCACTGGACGATGCTGACATAACCGGCATACGCAGCATGTCTTTGAAGTTCTCGCGCTGTTCCCGCGTCTCAGCTCGCGCGATCTGCATTCGCCGCACGAACAGTTTCGCGTCTTTAAAGGTGTCACTGGTTTGCGCAGCTCTCAACCTTCGCCAACTCCAAAGCGGCCCAGCCACCAGAGCGCCGTAAATAGCGTAAGGAAAAGGCCTGTTCACACAAGTCAATTGGCGAAAATACAGCCTAAAATGACGGAATTATTTCGATACAATGACATTTTTGCCAAAAACGCTTCATCTGCTTTCAAGCTTGGGGCATAAAAATTAAAAATTTGTCTTGGAATTGAAATCGAATCTGTTTTTTGTCAGTGTGGTTGGTGAAAACTTTTTATGCCACTATATTATGCTCAAGCACCAAATGCCAAAATGGTAGGTCCATTATCTGTATAATGACCTGCCTTTATGTATGATACAAAATGGTACGCACGTACATACGTATTGTAAAACCAGCCAAGAAGTGCTCTTTGTGTGAACAGGCCTGTGAGAGTTCAGATACCAGACAGCAATTGCCCATTCGGCAGCTGGCTTCCCTTTCTCATCATTGTTCACATGAGCAAGGATGAGCAAAATCGAGAAACACAAAACTCCCAGAAAGCTGCTCAGTGCAAACAGGGCTGAGTTTGGCAAGAAAATCAAGGTGATTTCCATGGACTGACTTAGCTCCATGCCTACGTACATGTCGGACAGGAGTGTACTGGCCTTAATCTTCCGGAGTTCATGGCCCATGGTTCTAATGGTCCAACCCAGCGATATGAAGGAACCGGTGAACAGAATGGTCCAGAGTACCAGAACCCCCACGAGTCCTTCCAATGCAAAGTCTTCTCTGATAGAATTTGCAGTGTAAACTGCAGAATGACAGTGCTGAATAAAGGGGGATCCAGCAACAAAAATTTGCAAGGGGGGAAACATTTTCAAAAAGGTTACAAAATAGACGCAAATTGCAAAATAAAAAATGCTTCCGCCACATGAGTATCTGTTGCTATATTCCCCCTTTAAGATTGACTGTCGATTTCAAATGGTCACTAAGAGTTGGTAAGTCCGAAGAAAGCAATAAGCCAAAAATCGCGCTTGACAGTAGCCAGGGCAAGGCTAACAGAACTCGGGTACCCCATTTTCCCATCACCGCACACTTTTTCAGCTTCAATGAGCGTTTGGTTTCCCAAGCACGACCACAGGAAATTACCACTACGCTAGAGAAAAGGACTTGAGTGCAGTAAGAAGTGCCGATTTTTCTAAGCAGGCAGCACAGTACAGGGTGTTCCCAAAAAACGCATGGGGTCAGCAGAGAAGAGAGGACATCGGCGTAGATGGTGCAGCAAAATATTACCAAAACTGTGACCGTGATGATCAAATGAAAGTGAATCTGATGTAAACCGAACTGTTGAAACGAAGAGCGAACGTTCCACAGTTTTGTAGCGAACCAAAGATTGAAGCAGACGGCACAAAATGCGATGATTAATAGCGAAATATCGCCAATCCATCTAAGCGAGCCCCGCAATACTTGGAATTCCAGGGAAAAATCACAGTCGTCTGCAGTGAAATTGGCCATACTCATTTTTCTGTCTTCAGTCAGTCAGCTACCGTATGCTGACGGTTTGTACTTCGGGTGTTTCCACTCGACTATACGCGTTCCTTTCCGTAATAACAACTATAGTACAAATTATATTTCTGGGACCCATGCATTATTTATCTCAGGATCTAGCCAACGTAGCTCAAAGCGGTTAAAAATCTCTCGATAACTTTAGCTCGCCTGGAAAATAAAAAAAACCGCATGCGTCTACGTGCCCTCTGTGTTGAGAAATCGCCGATTTCCTTAAGTACTAAAAATGTACTAAAAAGGTACACTTTCTTCGATTATTCAGCATAAATGAAGAAGCCGCAAAAATTTTTTCATTAAAAGTAGCCTATCCTATGTAAAATTTGGGGTAGATTTCAAAAACAGTATCGGTGTTTTAAAAAAATTTAACCCCTAGTATATAATTTTGCAAAATTTGTATATTTTTGACAATTTTTGGGTAGGGGTTAAATTTTTTGAAACACCAATACTATTTTTGAAATCTGCATCAAATTCTACATAGGATAGGCTACTTTTAATGAAAAAGTATTTGCGGCTTGTTCAGTTTTGTTGAATAATCGAAAAAAGTGTACATTTTTAGTACTTAAGGAATTTGGCGATTTCTCAACACAGAGGGCACGTAGACGCATCGCGGTTTTTTTACTTTCCAGGCGAGCTAAAGTTATCGAGAGATTTTTAACCGCTTTGAGCTACGTTGGCTAGATCCTGAGATAAATAATGCATGGGTCCCAGAAATATAATTAGTACTATAAAATCAAAACATACAAAAAATGCGAAAAATAAACTATTGCATATATAACACTATATGACAGAGACCGCACATGGGATTTTGTAGGACATTGAGTTTTCTCACTGACTTTACTCAAGTTCGACTCTCGCACTGGCCTCCAAAGGTGGTGTCACCGTCAGAAAGAGAGAGACGGTAAAACTACAGTACCGTCCTCGAAAAATGACGACTGTGTACAGTACAGACGGTAAAACGGTAAAGTAATTTCTTACAACTATTTCGCAACGTAGGAAGTTGCATGTTTTTTCCAATATTTTACTTTCCATAAAAAAGACTGTAGGTGGATGACCTGAATTTCTCGCCCCAGAGAACATACGTCCGGTAACCGAGGTCGATTTAGTCATGGAAATGTTGATAAAGTTCTAAAGCTCGCGGTGCCGAAATCAAGGTAGACGCGATAGCGGAACCTCGAGAGGCTCACGAACGAGGCTCCGCCGCGTCCCACCTTACTTAGTCATGTGTAAATAAATAGGAGTGACGGAAATAAAAACACCCATTTGCTCATAACTCCCGAACCAAGAGGCGGATTGAGCTGAAATTTTGCGCGAAGATGCCCCCTATGGGTACGTATCTACTGACAAAATTTCAGCTCGATGGGCCTACTGGTTAGGGCGCTACGGGCGAAAAACCTATTCTTGAATGGTGTCCACTTCTTATGTACTGAAAAACTGTTCCCACCGTAACTTTTCAACGAGTCGTGGGATCGTGCTCGATTTTTTTTTAAAATATGGGAAATGTAAAGATCTTGGGAAAGTGGTCCGAGCACTTTTTGCGTTTAAGGCCTCTGACACCCTTAAAATTGCGATTTTGTGGTAAAAATAGTTGCAAAGTTAGCCAGCATACTCCTCCCTGGATTTTTCTTGGATCTGAGTCGTAGGTATACCAAAAGATAGATCTCACGCTACTCTCGATGGCACTTTTTTAGATTTTTAAAATTAGCTTTGGTTCTCGAGTTATGAGCTGTCAAAGTTGGCTGTTTTTATGTTTCGCTTTAGCAATACTTAAGGACGTGACAGACAGCTGATTTGAGTGCCTGCTGCACTCTAGAGGCCACATATAGCATACCATTCGATTCGTCTTCAAAAGAGCTATCGATTGCTGGCCACTGCGACATGCTCATGCCTGATTCACATAGTAAAATATGCCTTCACATAGGCGAACGTCGTAAAAAAGGTGTTATTCTTTCAAAGTTGGCGACTTGTAGGCATGTGACATACCATTCGATTCGTCTAAGCAAGATCTATCGATTGGAAACAATTTCTACATGCTCGTATCCAATATGCCTGATTCACATAGTTTTTAGTTATTCACATACAAATAAAAGAAAACACAAATTAGCTAAATGTAGGCATATGGGATACCATTCGATTCATCTTCAAAAGATCTATCGATTGCTGCCCACTGCGACATGCTCATGCCTGATTCACATAGTAAAAAATGCGTTCACACTTATGAAAGTCGCAAAAAAGGTGTTATTTTCTTCAGTTTGGCGATTTGTAGGCATGTGACATACCATTCGATTCGTCTTTGCAAGACCTATCAATCAGTTGGGAATAATTTCTACATGCTTGTACCCAATATGCCTGATTCACATAGTTCTACTGAATTCACATAGGGACAAAATAAAACAAAAATTGGCTAAATGTAGTCAAGCTGATATGCCATTCAATTCATCTTGGCAAGGTCTACCTAAGTATTTCTTGCATTTCTTACTAACCACCTCCTCACTCATAACTGATTCACATAGTCTAATCAAATTCACATAGGCTCAATTCCACTCAAAAACAAAGAAATGTCCTGTGTAATTTATAATGTATCTCGAAGTTCCACTAGCGCATCTCGTCAACTCGAGCTCGGTTTATTTTTAAAGAATTGCATTGCATGTGTTATGCACATTCACATACTCCATCTCCTCTCAAAAACATAAAAAATGTTCCATGTAATGTATGATGTATCTCGAGGTTCCACTAGCACATCTCGTCAACTCGAGCTCGGTTTTTCAAAGATTTGTAACATAAAAATGTCCCATGTAGGTATATCCTAGTATAATATAGGTTCGACCTGAACTCAAACTCGAACTCGAAAAAACCTTAATTTTTTGATGAACCTGAACTCGAACTTGAACTCAAATGGGGAATTTTTGAGAACCTGAACTTGAACTCGAACTCGAATTCATCAAAAAAATTAATTAAGGTTCTCAGAATTAAGGTTCAATTAAGGTTCATTAAGGTTCAAAAAGGTTTTATTGAGGTCCATTGAAGTTTTTTGTGTGCCTATGAAAATATTAGAAGAAAAATCATCGCCTTTCAGCTATATTTTGAACCAGTAAGGTCGAATTGGCACCCTGGGCATACAAAAGTAATGGAAAATTGTAAAATTGAGTGAACTAAAGTAAGACCAGAGTTCTTGGAACCCACGTATTATTTATCTCGAGAACTACGCGACGTAGAGCAAAGCGGTCAAAACTTCCACGGATAACTTTAGCTCGCCTCTCCAATAAAAAAAACCGTTTGATTCTATCTGCCCTCAGTGTCGAGATCTCGCCGATTTCCTTCAGTACTAAAATCGGCAAATTGGGCGTGGACCATTGGGCAATTCTAAACCTCGCAAACGCCCGAAAAAGCAAAAGTGGTAGAAATATGCATACATGATGAAAACAATAAAAATGGGCATCGGGCGTACAGGGTCGTGGGGTGTCGTGGTTTGCGTGGTTTAGCGTCTGCCAAATGGTGACACGATTTCAGTGCTGAAGAAAATCGGCGAGATCTGGACACTGAAAGCAGATAGAATCAAACGGTTTTTTTATTGGAGAGGCGAGCTAAAGTTATCCGTGGAAGTTTTGACCGCTTTGCTCTACGTCGCGTACTTCTCGAGATAAATAATACGTGGGTCCCAAGAACTCTGGTCTTACTTTAAGTGCTGGCCAAGAAGCATTTTTCCAATTTCCACATATAAAGTTTGTTTGAAAAATTGAACCTGAACTCGAACTTGAACTCGAAAAAACCTTAATTTTTTGGCAAACCTGAACTCGAACTCGGACTCAAACTGAAATTCTGAACCTGAACTCGAACTTGAACTCGAATTGTCGAAAATTTTGAATTTATATTATACTAGATATCCCCTAATTTACATATAATGTATCTCGAGGTTCCGTTTAGCACATCTCGTCAACTCGAGCTCAGTTTTTAAAAGATTTGTATGCATGTGCTAAAACAAAATGCATCGATTGGGAGCAATTTTGACATGCTTGTATCCTATATGCTTCTAATATTTCAAGTAGACGTGGCAGGAACCAGTGGAGAAGTGCTCCTAAGGAGCACGAAGGAAGTGAGCGAGAGGCTCACTAGCCTGCAGATGCTTATGGGGTTGACGGCGCAGAAACCAGAAGGTTCCAACCACCAATCGCTGCCGAAACTTGCTACCCCTTCGAGTTGACAGCCTCTCGCACAATCTGCTGCTGTCTGACTGGTGTGGGCATACTTTTGCCCATTCCCAATCATGGCAAACAAAACTCTTCAATGACCTTTGTTGCCTCTCGCCTGCTTCTGTACGCCTGATCACATGCAAAACGCTGGATCCAAACTATAATATTTGGTCATCTTAACTAGGTAATTATATGTATGTATAAACATGTACATGCTGGTACATAGTATGGTGCAACAAAAAAACTTGAGCATTAGTTCAAAGACAAAAAATGTGACATTTCCTCAAGAGTAGAACATACATGCTGTACTTACATACCAGTAAAGATTTCATGTCTTATAGCTTTCCCTGTTTATCCTGAATAACAGCAAGTGATAACTTCAGCTGAAACTTAATGATTCCAAAGCCGATATTTTGAATCGAGAAGATCGAACCCTGGTGGACCTCTCACCTTCTATTTGGCAAGAAACGTGTGAAACGGCTGGTCATATTGGAGGCCATTATTGAATGGGTACGTACGTACTACATGCGAATGCACATGCGAGAAAGAATAAACATACATACAATACATATGCACATACTTATTCATAAACGCTGCATGGATCAGGCATACAGAAGCAGGCGAGAGGCAACAAAGGTCATTGAAGAGTTTTGTTTGCCATGATTGGGAATGGGCAAAAGTATGCCCACACCAGTCAGACAGCAGCAGATTGTGCGAGAGGCTGTCAACTCGAAGGGGTTGCAAGTTTCGGCAGCGATTGGTGGTTGGAACCTTCTGGTTTCTGCGCCGTCAACCCCATAAGCATCTGCAGGCTAGTGAGCCTCTCGCTCACTTCCTTCGTGCTCCTTAGGAGCACTTCTCCACTGGTCAAAAAATGCAATACGTAATATTCGTGAATTAGGAATAACATATGCAGAGAGTTCTTTGTATAATATTTCCTCTCTCTTTTCTTTTCTCCTTTTTCTCAAAAATTTTTCTTTCTCCTTCGTCATTTATATTATACAAAGAACTCTCTCCATATGTTATTCCTAATTCACGAATATTACGTATTGCATTTTTTGATTTTGGCACCGCGAGCTTTAGAACTTTATCAACATTTCCATGACTAAATCGACCTCGGTTACCGGACGTATGTTTTGATGGGCACTGCGCACCCTAGGGTATGTACAGTATACGCACGCACGGTACGTACTGAATCCAATTAGTATAGTACAGAATAAAATCAACAGGCAGCGCTTTTCTTTGCTGCATTTGTCTGCGTCGCTTCTTGTGATTTGTTATTTACAAAAGTAATGTATGTAGTATGTATGTACCTACTCGTACTACCTACAATAGGGTACTATTGGGTAAACCCGGCCATGGAAAATCCGGCCACCTAGACGTATAAAGCTGTTTTTAATGTATGTAGTATGTACCTTCTCGTACTACCTATAATAGGGTACTATTGGGTAAACCCGGCCGTGGAAAATCCAGCCACCTAGACGTATAAAGCTGCTTTGAACTTGATGTTTCAGCAATCGATGGAACCAAGTATAGCTACTAGCTACTAAAGAGGAGAGTTCAATTCAAGGAATCGGTTGATTATGATACTGGTCTCAATCGGTCCATTGTGGTTTGCTGAGATACTTTAGGCTGCCCTAAAATTTAGGTGGCCGGTTTTTCCATGTCTATGTTTACCCCATGATTACCCCACCGCCTTGAGGGCATATCATGAAACACCCAAGTACTACATAGTACATTGACCTCTCCTCCCAGGAGTCAAAAGGTAAAAATAATCCATGTGCCATGACGGCAAGGCAAGGTACTAAACACAGTATGTTTGGGATGACTTTGTTCACAACGTACACAATGAAGCGACGAAGATAGCTACGTAGGTAGGTACGTACGGCTATGCATCTGTCATGCTGGATCATGGATGATATCTTTTAGAATGTTGCATGAACTGCTGGCATTTGGCAAAGAGTGAAACATTTCAATTTCAAAGCTTGTATTATTTGTATCCCGGGCGATAAAGCGTTCAAAGACTGTCCAAGATTATAGATAAAGAAAGAGGGATAATCATTCCGCATGATGAGGGGGAATTTAAGACGGATCGTAAAAAAATGGTGCGATTAAAAATTGCTGCGAAATTTATGCAGCCCTATAAAATATGGACTAATTTCTACATAAAAATATGATATGGCATCTGTTCCGAAAGAGGCCTCTACTCTTCCATTAGACCTCTACATATTTATCGACCAAAATGAAATCCGTCCGAACTTTAGCCGAAATATCAAAAATGCTAGAGTAAGATTGGTTGCTAACGCTACAGTAGTTCTGCGTAAAAGAAACTAACTCTGTCAGTACTAAGAACAAGGAACAAGATTTTAGGCGCTAATGAACAATGTGCCCCACACAATTATATTACTGTAATGTTTCGTGTATAGCCCCCTGGGGCTATATGATCGGTAAGCCCCGATGCGGGGGGGGGGGGCTATATTCGAGAGGGGGCTATACAAAAGGGGGGGGGGGGGGCTATATAAGGTCATTTTGCATTAGTGACCAAAGTAATTTTTTTTGACCTCCTGAACTCGTTTTTCTGGTTTATTTTGCATGTTTTCAAGCTAAAGTGGTATAAAACAAGCTATTCTTGCGCAAAAATTATCATTTTGGGCTATGATCGGCCATGTCTGAAGGGGTGGTCAAGAGGGGTGAAAATAAAAATGTATCCCAAACTGTCCCAAATAATTTGCCATCAACTGCTATGGCTAGAAACACGTCGAAAACGATGCTTTCAGCTGTAAAAACCTTCGTTTTCGTCGTTTCTTCTTCTTGCGGTCTCTGATATGGGGCTCTATACGAGTACAAATGACGATAGGCACCGATTAGGGGAAGGGGCCAAATACGAGGGGGGCTATATTCGAGGGGGCAATACACGAAACATTACAGCAGTATTTATCCCTGGGGGACATCCATCCACGCGGTACCACCCAGTATCCTCACCCAACACACTACATTTGGACGGACTAACATACACATTATATAAATTTTCGCCTACACGCATTACTGTGCCCATTTTGCTTCTCTTTGGTGCTCCATCTAATACCCAACCTTGGTATCATACTCACAAAGTGACATCACCTTTTTCCCTCTGCATAGCCCCCCCCCCCCTATGCATAGCCCCCCCTATGCATAGCCCCATATTAGCAATGAACATAGCCCCCCCCCCCCTATGCATAGCCCCCCTATGCATAGCCCCATATTGGCAAAACATAAAAAATGCCCTATGCATAGCCCCCCCCCCCCCCTAGCCCCATGTACTGTACAGTACCTGAACCTACCTACATAAGCTGGTCATAAGCTACCTATAGTCACTCCCACACCAAGCTAAGAGGCCTATAGGCCCTGCTTGGGGGTGTATTGTACTATAATAACCCTGTTTTGACCTCAATTATGCCCTAAAACGATGTGCTTTTGACCTAAAAAGTATGCATCTGTGCACCTCTCAAAAACATAAAAAATGTCCCATGCATAGCCCCCCTATACATAGCCCCATATAGGACCTCTCAATTTTTGCATGGCCCCATGGGGCTATGCATGGGTAAATACGGTACCTTAGTGTCTGAAAAGTCACAAAATGGACCCTTCGGCTAACAGCTGCATGCAACTCGTGCAAAGCTATGTAGAAATCTCAGCAGAACAGAATAACAGGATATGACCGTAACGTAACCATAGTAGCCTAATCTTGAAAAGGATAGGTACGACATTCCCGTGCCGCGTTAAAGACGTCTTGTATTCTTAGTATTTTCGCGTTCATTCCAGAAGAGGTGAAAGGTACCGTATTTTTGGGTGTATAGCCCCATGGGGTATACAAAAATTGAGAGGTCCAATGGAGGGGTTATACACTGGGGGATATACAATGGGTGGGGATATACAGGGTGTCTCATAATAAACCATCCGCCTTCCCGTGCATGTAACTCTGGAACCACAACTTAGATTTTAATGCGTTTTTTTGTATTTTGTAGCCAAGGCTTCAACTGAGATGTATACAAAATTTTAGCTTCCTAGGCCCAGTGGAAGCTGCTCAAACACCTCTTTCCTCCAGCGGTCAAAAACAAGGTTTTTCGAACTGTTAGTGCCGATTTAGGGGTAATTCTTTGCATGATTTATAATAAAATTAGCCTTGTAATTAAGAAAGATGTCCCAAAATGCTAGGAAATGTGTATCTCATGCAATATCCCCAGTGCCAGCATAGCAAACGCATGAAACAGGGTATCTTGAAAAACAAAAACCGATATTTTCTCCATAGTAAAGGAAAACGTCGATTTTGAGGTTCGAGATTTAAACCGTCGTAGTTTCCGAAGTATGTGGACCACGTAGTTGAAATTTTGTACACTTACTTGTTGAAGCCTTGGATACTAAATACAAAAAACCGCATGAAAATCTAAGATGTCGTTCCAGACTTACATGCCCGGAAAGGTGGATGGTTTATTTTGAGACACTCTGTACATAGGACAAACTTTATATTTATGAGAGGTGTGTAGAGGCATATTTTTGAGGTCAAAAGTATGTGTTTTAGGGCATAATCGCGGTTAAAACAGGGTTATTCTAGTACAAGACATGCTCAGCTAAGCCTACAGGCATAGCAGCATGGTGTAGGAGTAGCTATAGCTAGCATAGGTCCAGCTGCACAGGTAGGTCAGGTACCTTACAGTACATGGGGGTTATACACCAGGGGGGATATACAAAGGACAAAATTTATGTTTTGCCAATGGGGGTTATACATATACACTAGGGGGATATACAATTGGGGGGATATACACCCAAGCCAATTGCTAAGCCTAAGCCTATGTCCATTGCTAAGCCTCAGCCTATGTCCATTGCTAAGCCTAAGCCTTAAGCCTATGTTCATTGCTAAGCCTAAGCCTATTTTCATTGCTAAGCCTAAGCCTAAGCCTATGTCCATTGCTAAGCCTAAGCTTAAGCCTACGTCCATTGCTAAGCCTCAGCCTAAGCCTATGTAATTGCTAAGCCTAAGCCTATTTTCATTGCTAAGCCTAAGCATATGTCCATTGCTAAGCCTAAGCCTAAGCCTATGTCCATTGCTAAGCCTAAGCTTAAGCCTATGTCCATTGCTAAGCCTAAGCCTAAGCCTCTGTCCATTGCTAAGCCTAAGCCTAAGCTTATGCCAATTGCTAAGCCTAAGCCTATGTCCATTGCTAAGCCTCAGCCTATGTCAATTGCTAAGCCTAAGCCTAAGCTTATGCCAATTGCTAAGCCTAAGCCTATGTCCATTGCTAAGCTTAAGCCTATGTCCATTGCTAAGCCTAAGCCTAAGCCTCTGTCCATTGCTAAGCCTAAGCCTAAGCTTATGCCAATTGCTAAGCCTAAGCCTATGTCCATTGCTAAGCCTCAGCCTATGTCAATTGCTAAACCTAAGCCTAAGCTTATGCCAATTGCTAAGCCTAAGCCTATGTCCATTGCTAAGCCTCAGCCTATGTCAATTGCTAAGCCTAAGCCTAAGCCTATGTCCATTGCTAAGCCTAAGCCTAAGCCTAAGCCAATTGCTAAGCCTAAGCCTATGTCCATTGCTAAGCCTCAGCCTATGTCCATTGCTAAGCCTAAGCCTTAAGCCTATGTTCATTGCTAAGCCTAAGCCTATTTTCATTGCTAAGCCTAAGCCTATGTCCATGCTAAGCCTCAGCTTTCCCTTGCTAAGCCTAAGCCTAAGCCTATGTTCATTGCTAAGCCTAAGCCTAAGCCTATGTCAATTGCTAAGCCTAAGCCTAAGCCTATGTCCATTGCTAAGCCTAAGCCTATGTCCATTGCTAAGCCTAAGCCTATGTCCATTGCTAAGCCTCAGCCTATCTCCATTGCTAAGCCTAAGCCTAAACCTACTCTATGTCCATTGCTAAGCCTAAGCCTATTTTCATTGCTAAGCCTAAGTTTATGTCCATGCTAAGCCTAAGCCTATGTCCATTGCTAAGCCTAAGCCTAAGCCTATGTCCATTGCTAAGCCTAAGCTTAAGCCTACGTCCATAGCAAAGCCTAAGCCTAAGCTTCTGTCCATTGCTAAGCCTAAGCCTAAGCCTATGCCAATTGCTAAGCCTAAGCCTATGTCCATAGCTAAGCCTCAGCCTATGTCTATTGCTAAGCCAAAGCCTAAGCCTATGTTCATTGCTAAGCCTAAGCCTATTTTCATTGCTAAGCCTAAGCCTAAGCCTATGTCCATTGCTAAGCCTAAGCTTAAGCCTACGTCCATTGCTAAGCCTCAGCCTAAGCCTATGTCTATTGCTAAGCCTAAGCCTATTTTCATTGCTAAGCCTAAGCATATGTCCATTGCTAAGCCTAAGCCTAAGCCTATGTCCATTGCTAAGCCTAAGCGTAAGCCTATGTCCATTGCTAAGCCTAAGCCTAAGCCTCTGTCCATTGCTAAGCCTAAGCCAAAGCTTATGCCAATTGCTAAGCCTAAGCCTATGTCCATTGCTAAGCCTCAGCCTATGTCAATTGCTAAGCCTCAGCCTAAGCTTATGCCAATTGCTAAGCCTAAGCCTATGTCCATTGCTAAACTTAAGCCTATGTCCATTGCTAAGCCTAAGCCTAAGCCTCTGTCCATTGCTAAGCCTAAGCCTAAGCTTATGCCAATTGCTAAGCCTAAGCCTATGTCCATTGCTAAGCCTCAGCCTATGTCAATTCCTAAGCCTAAGCCTAAGCTTATGCCAATTGCTAAGCCTAAGCCTATGTCCATTGCTAAGCTTAAGCCTACGTCCATAGCAAAGCCTAAGCCTAAGCTTCTGTCCATTGCTAAGCCTAAGCCTAAGCCTATGCCAATTGCTAAGCCTAAGCCTATGTCCATTGCTAAGCCTCAGCCTATGTCAATTCCTAAGCCTAAGCCTAAGCTTATGCCAATTGCTAAGCCTAAGCCTATGTCCATTGCTAAGCTTAAGCCTACGTCCATAGCAAAGCCTAAACCTAACCTATGTCCATTGCTAAGCCTAAGCCTATTTTCATTGCTAAGCCTAAGCCTATGTCCATGCTTAGCCTAAGCCTATGTCCATTGCTAAGCCTCAGCCTAAGCCTATGTCTATTGCTAAGCCTAAGCCTATTTTCATTGCTAAGCCTAAGCATATGTCCATTGCTAAGCCTAAGCCTAAGCCTATGTCCATTGCTAAGCCTAAGCGTAAGCCTATGTCCATTGCTAAGCCTAAGCCTAAGCCTCTGTCCATTGCTAAGCCTAAGCCAAAGCTTATGCCAATTGCTAAGCCTAAGCCTATGTCCATTGCTAAGCCTCAGCCTATGTCAATTGCTAAGCCTCAGCCTAAGCTTATGCCAATTGCTAAGCCTAAGCCTATGTCCATTGCTAAACTTAAGCCTATGTCCATTGCTAAGCCTAAGCCTAAGCCTCTGTCCATTGCTAAGCCTAAGCCTAAGCTTATGCCAATTGCTAAGCCTAAGCCTATGTCCATTGCTAAGCCTCAGCCTATGTCAATTCCTAAGCCTAAGCCTAAGCTTATGCCAATTGCTAAGCCTAAGCCTATGTCCATTGCTAAGCTTAAGCCTACGTCCATAGCAAAGCCTAAACCTAACCTATGTCCATTGCTAAGCCTAAGCCTATTTTCATTGCTAAGCCTAAGCCTATGTCCATGCTTAGCCTAAGCCTATGTCCATTGCTAAGCCTCAGCCTATGTCAATTGCTAAGCCCAAGCCTAAGCCTATGTCCATTGCTACGCCTAAGCCAATTGCTAAGCCTAAGCCTATGTCCATTGCTAAGCCTCAGCCTATGTCCATTGCTAAGCCTAAGCCTTAAGCCTATGTTCATTGCTAAGCCTAAGCCTATTTTCATTGCTAAGCCTAAGCCTATGTCCATGCTAAGCCTAAGCTTATGTCCATTGCTAAGCCTAAGCCTAAGCCTATGTCCATTGCTAAGCCTAAGCTTAAGCCTACGTCCATTGCTAAGCCTAAGCCTAAGAATATGTCCATTGCTAAGCCTAAGCCTAAGCCTATGCCAATTGCTAAGCCTAAGCCTATGTCCATTGCTAAGCCTCAGCCTATGTCCATTGCTAAGCCTAAGCCTAAGCCTATGTTCATTGCTAAGCCTAAGCCTAAGCCTATGTCAATTGCTAAGCCTAAGCCTAAGCCTATGTCCAATGCTAAGCCTAAGCCTAAGCCTATGCCAATTGCTAAGCCTAAGCCTATGTCCATTGCTAAGCTTCAGCCTATGTCCATTGCTAAGCCTAAGCCTAAACCTATGTCCATTGCTAAGCCTAAGCCTATTTTCATTGCTAAGCCTAAGCCTATGTCCATGCTAAGCCTAAGCCTATGTCCATTGCTAAGCCTAAGCCTATGTCCATTGCTAAGCCTAAGCCTAAGCCTATGTTCATTGCTAAGCCTAAGCCTAAGCCTATGTCCATTGCTTAGCCTAAGCCTAAGCCTATGTCCATTGCTAAGCCTAAGTCTAAGCCTATGTCCATTGCTTAGCTTAAGCCTAAGTCCATTGCTAAGCCTAAGCCTATTTTCATTGCTAAGCCTAAGCCTATGTCCATTGCTAAGCCTAAGCCTAACCTATGTCCATTGCTAAGCCTAAGCCTAAGCCTATGTCCATTGCTAAGCCTAAGTCTAAGCCTATGTCCATTGCTTAGCCTAAGCCTAAGTCCATTGCTAAGCCTAAGCCTATTTTCATTGCTAAGCCTAAGCCTATGTCCATTGCTAAGCCTAAGCCTAACCTATGTCCATTGCTAAGCCTAAGCCTAAGCCTATGTCCATTGCTAAGCCTAAGTCTAAGCCTATGTCCATTGCTTAGCCTAAGCCTAAGCCTAAGTTCATTGCTAAGCCTAAGCCTATTTTCATTGCTAAGCCTAAGCCTATGCCCATTGCTAAGCCTAAGCCTCACCTATGTCCATTGCTAAGCCTAAGCCTAAGCCTATGTCCATTGCTAAGCCAAGTCTATATCCATTGCTAAGCCTAAGCCTCTGTCCATTGCTAAGCCTAAGCCTAAGCCTATGCCAATTGCTAAGCCTAAGCCTAAGCCTATATCCATTGCTAAGCCTAAGCCTAAGCCTATGTCAATTGCTAAGCCTAAGCCTAAGCCTATGTCCATTGCTAAGCCTATGTCCATTGCTAAGCCTATGTCCTGTCCAACTTCAATTGTACTCGTTCAATTTTTTCAGCCTAATTATCGCAAAGTCGCGAAGTACTGCAACATGTGGCGAAACTACAACGACGTGGCTGCAAATTGGAAATCGATAAAATCGATAATCGACTATTACGATCGGCATCAAGATGAATTGATTTCTGTCGCCGGCCCTGGACAATGGAATGACCCAGATTTGGTACGATAAAGGCTTACGGCACAGCTTTGCACAGGAGCTATCGAATTTTTATGGTGGTCGCCCGTCACACACCCGTACCTTTTGTACAAGTACAGACAGTACGAGTACAGTACAGTTCGTATGTACTACAGTACCTACAGTATGTAGGTAGGCCTACACTTTATTTTGATTTTTTTTGAACGTACAAAGATTGTCGTTGGCAATCCATCCATTACAACCGACCAAGCTCAAGCTCAAATGGCCATTTGGAGTATCTGGTCTGCTCCCTTGTTCATGTCGAATGACTTGCGCCACATGCCGCCATCGCACAAGGCAATCTTGCTGAATAAAAAGGTCATTGCCGTGGATCAGGATCCAATGGGGAAAATGGGCAGGCTCATTGCAAATGTATGTTTAATGCGAAGGTGTCAGTGCCAGGGATTCATCGATTTTTTGTGTGGGGTGAAATTTTTTGTCAGCATTGTAGACGACCTACGTGAGAGCGTACTTGAAACCAATACTGCCGAAATCGAAATCTGGCCTTGCCACGTCTTTCGCTGTGGCTTTCTTGAATGTTCACGACCTGTCAACGGTGCGTCATAGTACGTCTAAATGCGAATTTAATTACAGTTTCCGAGTGCACTTTGTTTGTACGTTTCATTTTCATGCTGTTTATAGGCAACAATTACTGTAAGCTTATCAATTCTTGGCTTATCTCATCCTGATGGCTATTTCGTTGAAGATCTGTACTCAAACCACAACTACGGCTTACTGAAACCATCTGGCATTTTCCGCTGCCTTGTGAAACCGACTGGCGTTGTGTTAGTCAAGGCGACTGTACATGGCTGATTTTGCAAAATATAGCCGAGCCGGTAGTCGGTTGACTTGATTTATTCGCCAAAATTACGCTGAAAATCTCAGGGTGGTCGCAGAATACCTGGCCTCTGATTTTAAAAAAACTTGCACTGAAAGAAAAGAAAGTGTAACATTTGTATAGGGGTCGGTCAGCTCGCGACCACCCGCATCCAGCTAATTTATTCCCAGAAACTGTATAATACAGATGGACAGCACGTTATTTTGTTATCTATTAGTATTTAGTTCCAAGTTGCCAGAAACGAGCCCATCTGGAAAATGTCACATAAGAAAAAACTACGTTCGTAGTATACTGTGTATATTCATATTGTATTGTATAGTATAGTACCATAGTCAGAGGCACATATTCCAACCAAATGCGTTTTGCTTGTTTTCTGTATTGAATTTCCGGGCTTTTGTTGCGCTTATTATAATCCTAACTGCACACGTGCTGAAAGGAGAAAGAAATATGGCGTGCAATAGTAATGCGTGACAACAAAACCTGTCACGTACAGTACGTACGTACATACATCCTACCCAGAGTCAATGTTATTCAACGCATAATCCGCTATGCAGCTTCATGCAATGCATGACGAATTGCTGTAGAATTGCCAGGACGCATGTTTCCTACGTATGTAGCTGATCTCGTGGCGCTTGCATCCTGCTTTGCAGCTGACACAAAAACGGCGAGATTACTGCACTCTGCTCACGGAAGTATGGAACAGTAATTTTAATTTAGTGCCAGTTTTGTAGAGCAGAGAGCCATCTCAAAATAGAATAAAATAAAACTAAAAAACTACCTTCTGTGGAAAAATCACGAAAAAGGGCATTATTGGCATACCGAAGAATATAAAGCCGCAAAGCTACGCATCAAGTTCGTGTTGCAGTCCACACCCGAAAAGCCTGAAGAAGGTTTTGGAAACTCTACGGCTGCAGCCAGGCAAAAATGGCTTCTGCCGGTTATCCACCGCTTCTGTCTGCCGACTACTGTTCTGCAGGACAGAAGCAGGCTGGTAGACGCCGGCATTCCCTCTTTCCCCCGTCGGACTCCGGAAGTCGAGACAGAGCCACCTCCCTTAACTCATCCTCAGCACGACCTACGACCGGCGGCGGCGGCAACCGAGTAGTGGAGGAGGAATCGTCCACTGCCGGCAGCATCTTTTCCGCTCTGAGCGGAGTTCGCCTGCTCTCTGTTGCCTTGGACTCCTCTGCCGCGTCCGTGGCTGCTAGTAGACAGCTCTTTCACGCCACCCACAAGACCAGCTTCTCGCCCATCTCCTTCGTCATCTGGCAAGATTCACTCATCTTCTGTAAGATCAGCCTAAGCCTACTTTATACTTTGTAGTAGTACATTCATAGCAGTAGTAGTAGTAGCAAAAATCTACAATTATCTTCCAGAGCAAAAAGATTCACTCATCTTCTGTAAGATCAGCCTACTTTATACTTTGTAGTAGTACATTCATAGCAGTAGTAGTAGTAGCAAAAATCTACAATTATCTTCCCGAGCAAAAATACTAGGCGGATGGTCACTGCACCTTTTACCATACGTTTCGGTCCACTTCCCCTAACTACTAAGCGACCCTTAGTTACTAGCCCCCTGATGGGAAATGTTTCCCCCTGCCATCAATTTTGGATCACATAATTCGTAGTATACATACCTTTGCTTCGTATCGATATTGTAGGTAGGAGGAGTGAGTTTGTTGTTGAAGATCCAACTCGAGTGCTGCTTCGAGCAGAGCTGCGTCCCGGACACGGTTTCGTGGTGGGAGCAGCGGACGACGACGCCGAGTTGTTCTATGCCCAGTTGCCGTCCATGAAATCTTCGCTGGTGTTGGGCTCCATCAAGAACGCCTTCGGTCAAACCCTGTACCAGTTCGACAAGCCTCAACAAGGAGACAGAGGAGCAGCTGCAGACCTTCTTCGCTTCCACGTGCAACCGATCGGTGCCGTATCCAAAGACAGACTGGAGCTGCTGAGCACGCGCACCTTCTGCATGTCCATGGCCAAGCGACTGCGCCTGGTGGAGGACGATCGGCGATTCGAGTTGCGGCGAAACGGAGCGCTGGCTGCGGTCGTGCGCCAGAAGAACTCCTGGGGCTTCCTCAAGGGAGATCCCAGCCAGAAGAACGACTACCTGCTGCAGCTGACTGCACAAGAGCTGCTGCAGTCGGAGGAGCAGGCTGCAGAGAGGAAGAAGACGCAGAAGAAGGCGGAGGAGGAGGAGGGAGAGACGCTGATGCTCGCCATCGGATTCACCCTGCTCCTCATACTCACCGAGACACGGCCGGAACTAGGCGACATGCTACGACAGACGCTCGGAAGACGCCACAGCATTATCTGACTCACACAGAAAGAAACACACCGTTTAGTCTACATTGTACGTACCTGTCACGATAGTGATCGGATCAGAGCTCCTAGCGATTCATGGTTTGCTTCCTTGGTATCAGTAAAACAATGGTCAGGGGTAGGCCGCTGTTTGGTAAACGTATACATACATACACACTGAATACACACATGGACATCGGGAAAATATGTATCGAGTTGGGTAATGGGTACGTGCGGACGTTCGTATCTACGATATGCGAACACAACAAAATAAAATCCGGTTCATCGCCGGTGCACAAATACAGAATATTATACTGTCAAAGAAACACAGAACAATTATCTTTATACAATACATATTCCATGCAAAAAATCATCTACAAAACAAACGTGAAACAAACCAAACAATACCTACTGTACATGTCACACAGTAATGCATGCATGCATAGTACGTACGTAACGTATAATCAACAAGCAACAAATGAATCGCAACCCACCCACAGACAGTCCAGCAGAATTCAGAATCAACTGGGTATAATCCAGCAGAACAATAAATAACCATGCTGGAGCTGGGCAATAAATCCTAGTAGAAAATAGTAGTGTCAATGTCCAGTTCTTTGTACGACCCAATCTCTTTGGCATAGAGGACATCGATTACTGTGCTTGACCCAGAGTGACATGCAGCAGTTGTGGAAGGAGTGGTTGCATTCGCCCCATACGACCACGCACTCGTCTTGCTTGCTCTCACCAGAACAGCGCAAACAAGCGTCTGCAACACATAGGTGGTACTGCTACATACACGTCATCGTAATTATGGTCTTTCGTTTTTACCCACTTTGCCAAAGTATAGGGTGTTTCATAATAAACTCTCCGGATGTTTGTGCCTCTCATTCATCATTCGAGCGTCCGATTTCAGTAGGCTCTTTTACGTTTGGTAGCTAAGGCTTCTACAGTTGTGCTGGCAAAATTTCAGCCCTGTAGTCCTTCTACCGAGGAAGTTACGAAAGCTCAAACTTTCGGACCCAAAAATTTACGTTTTCTTTCACTATGGGGGATAAACCCGGGCTAAGGCCGAAGTTAGCACTCCACGGATGATGTTTTTCAATTTTCTTCACAATTGCGCAGTAGATTTTGTTCTGCCGCGTCTTTCATGGGATATTGAACAGGATTTGAAACTGTATTAGCTTTTGGATGGTAGAATATGCTCCTTATGGAGGTACAATATTAGGCAAATCCCCGATTTCTGAGGTCAGCCTTTTGAGCAGTTTTGGGCCGCTTTCGGTTGGCCTAGAAAGTTCAAATTTTGCATGCATAAACGTTGAAGCCTTGGCTACTTATTGCAAAAGACCGCATTTGAAAATGACACCCCATTGTGGAGATAGAGACATAAACAGCCGGAGAGTATATTATGAAACACCCTGTACATACGTGTGGCTCCACTCCACACCATGGAGAATAGTATACATAGGATAGGACATACTATCTGTTTTGCAAATGGGGGTTGGATTATACTATTGGGGGACACGCATCAAGGTAGACGCGCCAGCGGAACCTCGAGAGGCTCACGAACGAAGCTCCGCCGCGTCCCACCTTACTTAGTCATGTGTAAATAGGAGTGACGGAAATGGAAACACACATTTGCCCATAACTCCGGAGCCAACAGGCAGATTGAGCTGAAATTTTGCGTGCAGATGCCCCCTATGGGTACGTATCTGCAGGCAAAATTTCAGCTCGATAGGCCCACTGGTTAGGGCGCTACGGCGAAAAACCTATTTTTGAATGATGTCACGCTTTTATGTACTGAAAACTTGTGACCTCCATAACTTTTCAACGAGTAGAGGGATCGAGCTCGGTTTTTTTTTAAAAGATGGAAAATGTAAAGATCTTGGCAAAGTGGTCCGAGCACTTTTTGCGTTTAAGGCCTCTGACACCCTTAAAATTGCGATTTTGTGGTAAAAATAGTTGCAAAGTTAGCCAGCATACTCCTCCCTGGATTTTTTTCAGATGTAACTGGTAGGTATACCAAAAGATAGATCTCACTCTACTCTCGATACGAATTTTTTTAGATTTTTGAAATTCGCTTTCGTTCTCGAGTTATGAGCTGTCAAAGTTGGCTGTTTTTTATGTTTGCCTTTAGCAATACTTAAGGACGCGACAGACAGCTGATTTGAGTGCCTGCTGCACTGTAGAGGCCTCATATAGCATACCATCGATTCGTCTTCAAAAGATCTATCGATCGCTGCCCACTGCGACATGCTCATGCCTGATTCACATATTAAAAAATGCATTCACATTGATGAAAGTCGCAAAAAGGTGTTATTTTCTTCAGTTTGGCGATTTGTAGGCATATGACATACCATTCGATTCGTCTTTGCAATATCTATCAGTTGGGAATAATTTCTACATGCTTGTATCCAATATGCCTCATTCACATAGTTCAAATATATTCACATTGGCACAAAATAAAGCAAAAATTGGCTAAATGTAGTCACGTGATATACCATTCAATTCGTCTTGACAAGGTCTACCTATTTCTTGCATTTCTTACTAACCACCTCCTTGCTCATACCTGATTCACATAGTCTAGTCAAATTCACATAGGCTCAATTCCACTCAAAAACAAAGAAATGTCATGTGTAATTATGATGTATCTCGAAGTTCCACTAGTGCATCTCGTCAACTCGAGCTCGGTTTTTTTAAAGAATTGCATTGCATGTGTTATGCACATTCACATACTCAATCTCCTCTAAAAACATAGAAAATGTTCCATGTAATGTATGATGTATCTCGAGGTTCCACTAGCACATCTCGTCAACTCGAGCTCGGTTTTTCAAAGATTTGTATGCATTTGTATGCATTTTATGCACATGCACATAAGGCTCAATTCCTCTCAAAACATAAAAATGTCCCACATAGGTATATCCCCTAATGTACGTATATTGTATCTCGAGGTTCCGCTAGCACATCTCGTCAACTCGAGCTCAGTTGTTTAAAAGATTTGTATGCATGTGTTAAAACAAGATGTATCGATTGGGAACAATTTTGACTTGCTTGTATCCTATATGCTTCTCACATTTCAAGTAGACGTGGCAGGAACCAGGGGAGAAGTGCTCCTAAGGAGCACGAAGGAAGTGAGCGAGAGGCTCACTAGCCTGCAGATGCTTATGGGGTTGACGGCGCAGAAACCAGAAGGTTCCAACCGCCCATTGCTGCCGAAACTTGCTACCCCTCCGAGTTGACAGCCTCTCGCACAATCTGCTGCTGTCCGACTGGTGCGGGCATACTTTTGCCCATTCCCAATCATGGCAAACAAAACTCTTCAATGACCTTTGTTGCCTCTCGCCTGCTTCTGTATGCCTGATCACATGCAAAACGCTGGATCCAAACCATATTTGGTCATCTTAACTAGGTAATCATATGTATGTAAACATGTACATGCTGGTACATAATATGGTGCAACAAAAAACCTTGAGCATTAGTTCAAAGACATAAAATGTGATGTTTCCTCAAAAGTAGAACATACATACTTAAATACCAGTAAAGATTTCATGTCTTATAGCTTTTCCTGTTTATCCTGAACAACAGCAAGTGACATAACTTCAGCTATAGCCGATATTTTGAATCGAGAAGATCGAACCCTGGTGGACCTCTCACCTTCTATTTGGCAAGAAACGTGTGAAACGGCTGGTCATATTGGAAGCCATTTTTGAATGGGTACATACTACATGCAAATGCACATGCGAGACAGAATAAACATACGTACGATACATATGCACATACTTATTCATAACGCTGCATGGATCAGGCATACAGAAGCAGGCGAGAGGCAACAAAGGTCATTGAAGAGTTTTGTTTGCCATGATTGGGAATGGGCAAAAGTATGCCCGCACCAGTCGGACAGCAGCAGATTGTGCGAGAGGCTGTCAACTCGGAGGGGTAGCAAGTTTCGGCAGCGATGGGCGGTTGGAACCTTCTGGTTTCTGCGCCGTCAACCCCATAAGCATCTGCAGGCTAGTGAGCCTCTCGCTCACTTCCTTCGTGCTCCTTAGGAGCACTTCTCCCCTGGTCCATATTAGGTATCGTATAGTTGTACGTACATACGTACAGTATGTACGACGTACGCCCGAAAAACTACATGGCTGCGCTAGCTATGCTTTGCGGTGCAGTCTTTCGGGCGTATATCGGACTTGTGTCAAACAACGTACCGTCCCATATCTGAACGTACGTACGTACTACGTACCAAAAATATGCCCCATTCACATTGGAAGGAAATACGCTCAGCGAACCCCGTGGCTGCTCAATGCCTATGCGTGCGTCCTGCCATGTACACGCTTTGCGTACGCCCAGTGCATATACTGCATGTATTCGATGTGTGAATGCGCCATTTAGGGTATTATGGGGTAAACCCGGACACGGGGTAAACCCAGACACCTAAGCTTCTCTGAACTTACCGCTTCAGCAAGTGATGAACATGGTAGCTCATTCGAAAGAGGAGAGTTCAAGGAAGGAATCGATTGGTAGAAGAATACTTGTCTCAATCGGTCGTATGGTTGCTGAGATATACTAGTTGGTGTCCGGGTTTAGCCCCGTGTCCGGGTTTACCCCACAGTACCCATTGATTACCCATAAGCTGGACTCTGCATATGGCGCAAGTGTCGCACTCCACGTCCCAAGACCACATGGCGACGGCGTTCCACTTTTTCAACGTGAACATTCTCTGCTGCTGATCCTGCTGACTACTCGCGTTTCCTCCGCTCGTTGATTGATCAGCAGACTCCTCCTTCTCTTCAACTTCCATTACGACGCTCAGGTATGCAGCAGTGCGTGCAGTTGAGAGCTCACACCAAACAAACGGAACCAGACCAGAAGACTATAGACTGTACACATAGACACTGAAATAGAAGGACGGCCGCCTCACAGTGCAGAATTTCCATCGTGGTCTTGCTCATATTTTGTAAAATAATTTGCCACGAGACGAGCGATTACTTTCATGTACCCCTAGAGCGCACGCTCCGCTTCGCTAAGCGCGTTGGATGAAGCAAAGCGAAGCGACAGGCGCGCAACGAAGGACGTGCGCTCTAGGGGTACGTGCCACTACTTCCACTTTTTGAATAAAAATAATTTTAAAAATATCTGCGGATGATTCTCTTCATTCTAATGACAAATCGGATTATAGAGAAGAAGCGATGAAGAAAAACATGGCTCACAAGCGCAAGAGAAAAGACAGCAGTAAGTGTAAGTTTCCCGACCTGCAATACCACTCAGGAACTTTACGTTTCCCTAGTAATGCGGCAGGCAGCAGTGACCACAGGAAAACACTTTCGACCCTCCCCAGGACCTTCGACCCTTGTCGTGAGCTGGAATTCTTTCAAAGGAGCAACAAGACTATGGCATTGGGCAAGAAAGAGATGGAACAAACGCCTCCAAAAGGTACATGCTGTAACTTTTCCACAGGGTTTTTCCATAGACACTATAATGGGGAGGACGACCACCTCACAATACAAGTTTCCAATGTGGTCTGGTGCAAATTTTGTAAAAATAATATTTTGCCATGAGACGAGCACATAATTTGCTACGAGGCAACTACTTTGTGATGGCTACTACTACCATTTTAGTGTCTATGGTTTTTCAGCCTCAACTCCAATCATGAATCTTGTCATATCTCTCCTCCTAAAGAACCAATTTGGTTCAAATTTTGTTCTGTGGAGGTGGTGATATGGCAATGTCTGCGATTGGAGTCAAGGCTGGAAAACTTGACAGTATGGATATGGACAGTATTCAGACAATGGACATACATATGATGTAGGACACCCAATGTTCAGTGCACAGAAATGCCTTAGGGCTTAGATGGCATAAGATGTACTAAAACAATTTTCGGGCTTGGACATTGGGCGTTTGCATAAGGCCAGACACATTGAATAATGATTGTTGCATGGATATTATTAATGCAACTTGATGCGTTTTTTGTCGCAGATGCATTGTGAGGGACTCATCAAATCAAACCATCCTCTGGCCCATGGCATGGCATTGGGCTGCACTCCTGGGAAATGTTTGCTGCTATCACAACAACAGTGGAGAAAGTGAATAGTCTTCATGCACCATGGATTCAGAAGCCCATATTTGAGCTGGTTATTTGCCAGCTGCTGCAGGAATATGGCCTGCTGGAAGAAATCTCAGTCAACAAACTGTACTGGAGTAATGGGTACAATTTTGCAGCTGGAATTGTCTCGAAACTGTTCAACTGCATGGCAAAGAACAAGGCAATACTCTTGGCATCATTTGTCGAAAATTAACAGCATGTGGAAAGGGTCCTACTCCAATCATAACTACGTTTTGAAGCTCAAAAGTCAGAAAACATAACTGTTACCTATTGAATGGGGACATATGATTTGTATTGTATTTCCAGTGTTCTTTGTCATTTTATGGAACCCATGTGACCGCTATGCATGTTATTATAATTATAGAATAGGTTTTTATGTGTAGTTCATATGTTGATTGAAAACTGTCCACCCTGAATCAATTTTGTCACTATTATTGTAAGAACACTGTCAGACCACGTTGGAAAACCTGTATTGTGAGGCGGTCGTCCTCCCCCATTCTAGTGTCTATGCTGTACAGTCTATATCTCCGCTCTTCTAACCGCTCGCTCTCCTCATCTCATCAGCATCCAGGAGTACTTGCAAACACTGGCTGTTTTATGTACTTCTATAACTAGCGCTACGCGCTTTTCACTGCCTAGTCTTTCGAAAACAGGCGCCAATTGACATGTATAAAAGCGCCAGCTATTGAAATCATAGAAGTACGTGCTTTTGCAACGTTGCCACGAACCTCTGTGGTTTTTCGACTTTCGTGTTTTCTGCAAAGTCAGTCAAACGAAACCGAAAGGTGATGTGATCTGCTGTGATTGGTCTGGAATTTTGGATCTGTAATCGAAGCCATCATATATCATGATGTTGGATATGGCAGGTGGAAACGAGGAGAGGGAAGAGGCAATGAAGTTCAAATCTGCGTTCATCCAGAGCGATCCTGCTGCTTCTTTCCATGGGAAAAATGCCGCTCAACGACAATGGAATCCCTACTCTTTCGAGATGGGGTATGTGGACATGAGAAGGAGACAAAGGAAAGGCCGAGCAATCCGATCTCTTCTGCTTCTGAAAACATTGATCTTTTGTTATTTGTGCGTGAAGTAGTGAATGCATGTTGTATTTATGTGGATGTAGGTCGATTGCGGGTATTTGCGGTGATGATTTTGTGGTAGTGGGCAGTGACACGCGGTTGTCTCGCGATCAGTTCGCCATTCTCACACGCGACCAGACCAAATTCCACCTGCTGTAAGCTTGGCATATTGCACACTGTGGCCAAACGTGTCTCGTTCCGTAATGATGTAGCGGGGGGAGGTAGGAATCGAACCCGCCAGCTCTCAATCACCGCTGGACTCAAGGCACACGACCACGTGCCGATTCATGGAATGAGATGACTAAAATCGCCTTACATATCCAAATATAGGCCTCGGACGCTATTGCCATATTTGGCTTCCAAAGATAAAGCAAAGTCCCTTGAAGATTTGTTTCTTTTTATCTTCTTCTGGATATGGAAAAAGAACTGTCTTTATTTCAAACTCAAAGACCTATGGCCGGCTAAATCTGTGATGTAGGGTACTCTGGGGTAAACTCGGCCATAAAGTACTGAAGGCCGTTCTTTCTACGTGGATTGCCGGGTTTTACCCCACCAATAAGTCGGGCGGGTTTACCCCCTGAGAGTAGGCGTTGATTGAGTCCGATGCATGGACCGCTTCAACACACCGACATGTTGAATTTTAGTACGGATTTTGGTTTGGTGTGGTCCAAATATGCTGCAGCAGTCCATAATTCTGGCGACACCTTGAATTCGGTTGGACCGATTGAAAATCCCATACTAAAATTCAAGAGGTTCATGCTTTGGAGCGGTTCATGCATCGGACTCAATCAGCGCCTACTTTACTACAACCTAGTATGGAAAAAGGGACTCAGTGTATGTAATGTGTCTATAGGACGGATAAAGTGGCGTTTGGTGGATGCTATTTTCACGGCGATCACCTGCAGTTGGTGCGTCTGCTGAAAGCGCGTATGAAGCAGTACTATTTCGACTATCGAGAGGAGATGACGGCGGAGACTTTGGCGGAACTCCTCAGTCGCACGCTCTACTACCGACGCTTCTTCCCCTACTATCAGAGCACTCTCGTGGCTGGACTCAACGCTAAAGGTACGCAGAGAATGTAAGACATAGGCTAGCCTAGTGCAAATCCGCGCCTGTGTCTTTTGGGTTTTGGGTCGAGTCGCGAAGCGGCTGGCCTACTGTACATAAATGACAACGAACCATACCTACCGCAGCCAATGCCTCTTGTGTGTCACAACACGTGCCAAGCCAAGCTCTTGTGTGCCAAGCCTATGTCTTCTTACAGAGCTTTAGGTACATACTCTAAGCAGCTCGATTTCTCTGTGATGTGATTTCTGCTGCTGCATTTGCACGTGGACATAAGTAAGTGGCGCCAGATGGACTCGCTGCGCTGGAGTTGCGCTTAACGAAAGTGGTCGCGAGGTGGGTGATCCCTCCGTATTACATTTTTTCATGATCGGCAGATGCGACGTTGGAAAAGGAGCAAGCATACCCTTCGGAAGAAAGAGCCACGAGGAAGAAGACAAGAGAAAACTTATGTTCTTTTCTTTGCTACTTCTTTTCTCCGCTGCGTTCCGACACCATTTTTTGCCGATCAGAAGTTGCACTGAAACAATGTTATACGGAGGAGTCACTCACCTCGCGACCACGCACTTTCGCTAATAAAGCGCAACCCGTCCATACGCGTGTGAATGGCACATACATGTGACAAGCTTACGTATGTGCTTTATTATAGGCGAAGGCGTGCTGTATTCCTATGATCCGGTTGGCACGATCGAAAAGCTGCCGTATTCTTGTTCCGGTAGCGCAGAATCCATGATCATACCGTTTCTGGATAACCAGGTATACCCTTTAGTCAACACAATACAGTTAGGAAGGAAATGACGTGAGTTCTGAGACTCTGGTTTATGGGCTAACTCCGATCATTCCGGGCACCTAAGCAAGCGCCATTGAACTTGCTGTTTGTTTTAGCGAATGATGCACCAAATAACTCATTTGAAAGAGGAGAATTCAAGAAAGCGATTGATGTAATATTTGTCTCAATCGTTCCGTTGGTTGCCGAGATATCCTGTACTGTACAGCCCTGAAACATAGATGGCCGGATTGTACCCCATTGTACCCTATTTCTTTATTATGGTGATCCATCTTGATTTCGTTCACGTAGTGAATACGGTGGTTCTTTGCACTGTGTACTGTAGGTAGGTTGGGTGACGCAAGAGGATAAGGCGTCGGCTCCTGCTATGACGGTGACGCGCGCCATCTCCCTGATTCGGGACGCATTTCGCGCAGTGACGGAACGCGAAGTCTGCACCGGAGACAAGCTCCATCTCATCCTCATACAGAAAGATAAGAAACCGCAGGAAGAGTGGATCACGCTCAGAGAAGACTGAGCAGTACGTACGTTGAAAGAAGGAAGAGGTGATGTACCAGTGGGTCATGGCACGAGTCACTATCGTAAAAGGCGACTGTGTTTCGGTTTTCGATTTTACAATAGTCTCGCCGGAGAAATTTCGCTGATGGAACTTAGCCCGTGCTGCGCAGTTTGCATGTAGGTACTTACTCCTGCAGAATATAAGTGCTACCTACGTGAAGCACGGAAAGAAATCCGCACTCATTCTTCTATTTCGCGCAGCACGGGCTTAGTTCTAAAGCGAACTCTCTCTGGCCAGACTGTGGTTAGTATCGTTGTTACTGTTAACGCACGAAGAATGGCCATGTTGTACCCTGTAGGAGCCAAATGTATACGGCGTGACGAGAGATGACCCGTGCTTGTTCGTTCTTTGGGTTGTATCTGTTTCGTACTTCTGCCGGTTTCGTATGTATGAGATCAACTTACATGTATGTGCAGCAGTGGATGATTGTCACAGTAAAACATTTTGTCAGCGGAAAGATGTGGTTTGTTGCCAACAGAGGTTGATTCATTCCTCTTGAAAGTTCTTTTGACAGTACGTAGTTGTGCTGTTTTGAACGCTAGCGGTAAAGATTGTGTGACTGTGTGTTTTGTAGCGAGAGTCGAATGAATAGTGCCCTTTCAAAATTCTCGCTCCCTCCCTTCGCTCAGAAAAGAGGGCCCTGTTTGAGCGGACCCGTGACGTCAGAATGGGGATAGAAAAGAGGAGAGGTCTGTCGGTCTGTGCCCTTCCGCTACTAAAGGGTACGTACGTACATATATGTACGTAGAATGTACGTAACTTTTGTTCGCACTTGCGTCTTCGTTTTTCATCATCAATAACTCTAAAAACACAGCCAAAAACAGACTTTATAATGAAAACGGGTTTGCTTCTAATGTAGCATAATTCAAGGGCTGCAGGGTGGTGTTTGTATGATTGCTCTGCGCCTTACCGTTTGCGAATAATAGCGATTCCCGTGAACCTCATCAAAAAAGATTTTTGACATCGTAAAGCAAGTAATAGGGGGCCACCTTACGGTCACACCTCACATAAGATAATCGGCAGCTGAAGAAATGGATAATGTCGCAGCAGCTAAGTATCTCATTGGGTAGGGAGCTGGGGAAGATGAAAATACAGCGCTCCTCTCGTATGTTATACAGTACCTATGTACAGTGTGCAGTACATGCAAATCAGATTACATTACAGTACTTCTGCAAAAGTAATTAGGCGGTCAAAAGTTCCTTTCCTTGGCTGATCTCGTTTGTATTGCCCTGCTATAAAGTTGTTTATGAAAGAACCAGCATAAAAGCACCCCCGCAGAGAATGTGGGTACTGTATCGAAGGTCAGTGTCAGTCTATCACATTCGTTTCCGGGAGTGAACAAAAGCCTGCATGTTTCGTGCTCTTGCCAACACCGTTTGTGGATTCGCAACATTTCTCGCCATTGCACCACTAAACTGGATGCAGGCAGATGTGCTACTTTTTGCCGCGATATATTTCCGCCTTTACTGTACGCCTGTGCAATCTTCAGTTTCGCCGCACGCAATAAGCGTTTGACCATATTATAGGCTTCCTTCAGCAGACAGCACAAAGCGTGCCGTTCATGCAATGTGTATATGTATGCACAAAACCGTATTTACCGGTGCATAATCACCCTCCAATGCATAGCCATAGCCCCATATTGGCAAAACATAAAAAGTGCCCAATGCATAGCCCCATGTAGGACCTCTTAATTTTTGTATATCCCCATGGGGCTATGCACCGGTAAATACGATACTAGGCCGCGGCCGCGCTACGTCACATTTCACATACATAGGTGCCCCTACTTTACACTACACTCGAGCAAGGATAGAAAATAAAAGACTGACCAGAGCCCAGAGGTCGAAGAAACTTGAGGTGGCTGGCTGGCTGGCTGCTCAACTTTTAGGAAGAAAATAGGGGAGAAAAGAGGGACCAACGAACGCTTCAAAAGGGGGACTAAAGACGCAACGGGCCGAGGGGTCTCTCTTTTCACGTCTGCTTGCCATCAGCCCAAACTCCTTCGCTTTTCTGTCCCCATTCTGACGTCACAACTTTTGGCTGGGGGAAGGAAGGTCCGTCCGAGCGAGCATTTTGAAAGGGCACTATTGCCATATGTTTGGTTGTAATACTGCGGCGATGTCCAGTGTACACCGAAAGCTGTCATATGACGGAAGAAGAAAAGATGTACAGCACGACTGAGAAACGGTAAAGCAAAGCGCACATGGTAATGCGGGGTAATATAATATGGGCCACCTTTTCTTTTCGTCAACAAGGGAGGGAGAGGAGGGAGAAATCAAGCGAACGTACATACACCTCTGCCAGATGGCAGAGCGCACAAGGATGATGGTTTTGACATGGGTTATTTCGGTTGGTGGGAGACTATCGGGAAAGACACACAATGGAGTACAGCGCTTACGGTAAATGAAGTTGTTGTGATTTTTCTTGCAGCGTTTTCCTCTGTGCCATATTTGGTCTGGTGTGTACTGCTGCCTTGGTGGTTGCTACGGAGCCTGCACTGGAGGTGCTGGCTCACTCCTGCCATGCTCTTCGCTATCAGGTTTGTATGTGCGTATTGCTCGACTACGCAAGCTTGTCTTGTACCGCATTTAGATCAGGCAGTATGTTTACGGTCACTTCGTTGCGGGTTTTTTGGTTGCGGACATTTCGTTGCCGCGGTCACTTCGTAACGAGAACTTTCGTTGCTGGTCATTTCGTTGCGAGATTTGCCAAAGCCTAAGCCTGCAACGAAGTGCATGGCAACGAAAGTACTCACTACCAGCTGACCAAATCAAGGCCGGCAACAAACTGACCCGCAGCGAAATGACCGGCAACGAAAGTTCTCGTTACGAAATGACCAGACGACGACCGCAACGAAATGTCCGCAACGAAAAACCCGCAACGAAAGTTCTCGTTACGAAATGATCACCGCCGCAACGAAATGTCCGCAACCAAATTTCCGGCAACCAAACGACCGTACCCCGGATGTTCCAGCGGAAATCGATAATCAATCTGTTGGTCAGTGATTGTTTGTCGCTGGTTATTTTTGCTCCTTCTATGAAAGTTGTCCTCTGGACAAGCTTTCGTAATCGAGCTCTAAAGTCTAAATATAGGTACTGTACGTATGTACCTATACGTGAATAAGGGTATAAAAGTTGCCAGTGTGCAGCCTGCTAAATTGCGTTTTCGATTGAAAGGGTCGTCGTAACGCTTATCAGTCTTATTTTCTTTTATTCAGGAGCTGTTGAGATGCGACCCAGGGATACGATTGGACTTGTGCAGGTAAGAAATCATTCAATATGATACCATGAGCCCATAGTTTTTCACTCTTAGTCCCTCCTTGTTCAGGATAATGTAAGTGCTGGATTTTATGTGTATGCGTGTTTTGTGCGTAAGTAAGATAGGTTCAATCGTACACCATTGCGTACACGTAGCCTATGTACTGTATGTGAGAATGTGTATACGTCCGATATGCTCCAGCACAACGAGAACGTGCTGTACTCATCAGGAGATTCGATTACGAGGAAATGCGGTGTAGTGTAGAGTTTGTTTATCCTAATTCACTGCTTTCCATAGCGTAAGTATCCGCCTTCAGCTATGCCGCAAGCAAAATGAGGACGGTCTGTTGGCGCGCTAGTGTGTGTGGTGTGATGTAGCTCCGCTGCTTTAGATTTTCCAGCTTTTGATTTCTGTCGGTGTGTTGGTTGATTATAGGCTACTTTGCGTGGCTGTTTAGGAGGGGTGAATAGCGCACATAATCAGTGGTATGCCGATCTGGTTTTCTCGCTCTGCACACCTACATACATACTACTTAACTATGTACTAACTATTATGTAGTACATGATAGGTACGTACATACATATGTGGAGCACGTTTGACAAACTCGACGCTACTTACGCGTACGTACGGTACGTTAGGTAGCAGCAAAGCGACTGTTGTCGTGTGTGCATGTGTAAAAGAGATCACTTCCCATCTTCCCGTTTCCTGTTGGCGCACTTTTAAACTGTACGTACGTATACATTACATACTGTACGTGTGCGTAAGATAGGTACAGTAGAACGTGCTCTGCTTGATGCCATCTATATTGTTTGTGGTGACGTGTAACTTTGTTACTGTGGGTTTTTGTTTGAGCTGTGGCTGTATGTGGTGTGGTTGGGTGGCCAGTTGTGCTTGTGCATCCATCTGTAAAGGACGGGCTTTTAGTTTTCTGCATAATTGATATCCTGCCAGCCAGCCACCGCATATGGATTCACTGTACTCTTTACGAACACGAAGCTATAGTCTGGCCAGTAGGAGTTTGGCATGGCATTTAAGGCGTGTTGCGTACTTTAGCACAGGGTCCCACCACTGATTTTCTCAGGTGCTTACAGATCAACAGTTTTTACTCACTTTACCACTGAAAAATTGGCCAAAACTGAGTAAAATCCATATGGCAGACTCAATAAGCCAAAATCAAAATACAGAATTTCTTTTGGTCAACTAAGTTTACCACTTCCAAATATTATTGGAAACAAACTTTTTTGGTAGCACAAGTGGTAAAGAGTCATTTTGGCACTGGCAAAGCATAAAAATTCGTGGATTTGAAAGTGGTAAACTTAGTGAACCAAAATAAATTACAAATTTTGATTTTGGTTTATTGAGTCTGCCATATAGATGTTACTCAGTTTTTGGCCAATTTTGCAGTGGAAAAGTGAGCCTACCACTTATAAACCAACATAGGAGTTTTCCAAGTTATAGCGATCGCAAAACGAGATTCTGTAAACAACGCAACACGCCTTAAATGCCATGCCAAACTCCTACTGGCCAGACTATAACTCCCACCAAAATGTGACTGGAAGCTAGTTTTTTGCACATGAAGATTTTATCTATTGGTTGGATGATTTTTTCGGTGAATCCGTTGGCTTGTATGGCAATAATGGAATTAGGCGGAAGAGTGGTGCTTTGTTGTTGGTCTTGAGAGGCTCGTCCTCTGCTCTGAATGTACTGTAATCGATGTAGTTTCCGGTGTTCCCGTGCAAGTGACAGTGCAAATATTGAACTTCTCATCAACAAGATGCGAGAACCCTACTTGCCGTATTTTACGGTACATTATACTGGCAAGTTATTGCGCATGAACTGATGCCAATATCAACAACACAAGGATGACCCGACCCCTCAATTGAAAGTATAATCAGCTGATACTGTACCTTCGCTGGCAGTACTACAAGAGCTGCAGTATGTAGGTCATCTTCTGCAAATATTTGACGGGACTTCCTAGGCGTCGTACGTACACGTGGTCACGTGAATGTTGCAATTTCCAACGCAGTTGTTGATTAGCTGGGTATTTTTCTTTCGTCCATTCATCCTCCACTCCACGTGTTCAAATCAAACTTTGTGGCCTCTCGCCCTGTGTGGGCATACTTTCTCTGAGCCGACACATACAGATAGGTTCTCTTACTAAATGAGCAGACGTGATCACCGATTGTGGCTGATACTGTGCACCCTGTTTCCAATTGCCGTGGCTATGTCCCAATCCAGGTTGGGGGTCTATCCTACTTATTATTTTCTTTGATATTATGGTGACGAGGCATTCATGCGTTTCTTGTGTACGCTAGTAACGTAGAGTACATGGTGTCATGCCATGGATTGCACTATATGTGCGGTATCGTACTGTATACGTACACGTTGGTATATGTACTGTAAGTAGGTCTACATACATGGTATGTGTGCTCATCACGTAAAAGCCATATTTATTGAACTGTTCGTGCTTGGCTACTTGCAGCAGTCGAGGTGCGAATGGTGATGCATTGGGAGATGTTTCAAGCAGCCCGCTTGAGGCAACACCTTCGCCGCTTGCCGATGAAACTTCTACTCCTCTGCCTTCTGCTTCCGTCACCACCGCAGGGTCAAATGCAACGGCTGCTGAGGAGGAGCAAGAGGAGGAGGAGGGTGTACAAGTGGAGCCTATCCGTCCCTTTGACGAATGGAGCAAGGAACAGCTGGAGAAACAGCATCAGGATCGACAGGTCAGCATCCCACCCTTGCGCAACGTATAAAAAGAATAGAGTAGGTAGGTACTGGGGCGCCACAGGCGACAGACGTGCTCCGAGCAGCCTCCGAATTTGGAGCGTAGCGTTCGGTTGTTCTGTTCATACGTAACCGTTTTTCCTCCGTACAAACGCGGCAAGTTTCTTTTCGGTCGTTTACACGAAGATTTTTGCCGCACATAAAACACGGCGTGCTTCTTTCGGTTGTTCCACACGGGGAGAAAGCAACTCGCCGCGGGCTGCCCGCCCGTCCGCTGGCCAACGCAGCAAAACGCCAGGCGCGCGGCGCGCGCTTCCCCTCGTCGCTCGTTGTGTTCAGTCAGTCAGACGGGGAAGGGGAAGAGAGAGGTGTGACGGCGAGCGATGATAATGTTCGCAAGCCGCTTGCTCGCTCGCCGCTTGCTCCTTGGAACAAAGAAAGGAAAGACGGCTTTTCGCCTACAAGTTATTTCACATCTGCGATGACTTCTCTGCTCATGTTATGCTTGTGTACATGCACATCTTGTTCACTGCTTACTGGTGCGCTTTTGAATATCTGCATGCAACATCCGCCCGCCAACGTCTGTGCGTTCTGTATTTATGCTATATGCGCCGCTTCGTAAATTTGCTGCGCAATTTACAACTTTTTCGCTCCGAGTTGTGCTTCGAAATACCTCCGTCCGACTTGGCTTCGAGGAGGCTCCGAATTTGAAGCGTAATTCGGTTATTCACACGTCTCCGAGTTACAAACTGTCCTGTTCACACGTACGTATGGAAAAACGGAGCGAGTTCGGTGCGAACTCGGTGATTTTACATGTTGAAGTCATAGTCCGCGCTGGAGTTGACGTCTGTTGCCGCGTTCACCAGACGTCCGTAAATCCGTACATCCGTCCGTCAATCCATATACGGTTGACATAGGGTTGGGTTGACGGACGTACCGTATTTACAGGTGCATAGCCCCATGGGGGTATACAAAAATTGAGAGGTCCCATATGGGGGTATGCCTTGGGGGGGGGTTATGGCTGGGGGGGGTTATGCATGGGGCATTGTTTATGTTTTTGAGAGGTGCGCAGAGGCATATTTTTTAGGTCAAAGCACGTGTTTTAGGGCATAATTGAGGTCAAAACACTGTTATTCTAGTACAATACACCCCAAGCAGGCTTATAGGCATCTTAGCTTGGTGTGGGAGTGTCTATGGGTGCTATATGACCAGCTGACATAGGTAGGTTCAGGTACTGTACTGTACATATGGGGGTATGCATAGGGGGTTATGCATTGGGCATTTTTTATGTTTTGCCAATATGGGGGTATGCATTGGGGGGGGGGGGGGGGGGGGTTATGCACCGGTAAATACGGTACTTATTTACGGACGTCTGGTGAACGCGGCATGTCGCATGTGGCGCCCCACTGTGGGGTAAACCAAACCGCCTAAGCGCCTTTGAACTTGCTGTTTCAGCATGTGATGAACCAATAGCTCATTTGAAAGAGGATATAATACAGAGTGTCTCATAATAAACCGTCCACCTTTCCATACATGTAACTCTGGAACCACATCTTAGATTTTCATACGGTTTTTTGTATTTTGTAGCCAAGGCTTCAACAAGTAAGTGCACAAAATTTCAACTATGTGGTCCACATATTTCGGAAACTAAGACGGTTTGAATCTCGAAGCTCAAAATCTACGTTTTCCTTTACTATGGAGAAAATATCGGATTTAGTTTTTCAAGCTACCCTGTTTCATGCGTTTGCTATGCTGGCACTGGGGATAATGCATGAGATACACATTTCCTAGCATTTTGGGACATATTTCTTCATTACGAGGCTAATTTTATTATGAATCATGCACAGAATTACCCCTAAATCGGCACTACCAGTTCGAAAAACCTTGTTTTTGACCGCTGGAGGAGAAAGGTGTTTGAGGAGCTTCCACTGGGCCTAGGAAGCTAAAATTTTGTACACATCGCAGTTGAAGCCTTGGCTACAAGATACAGAAAACCGCATTAAAATCTATGGTGTGGTTCCAGAGTTATGTTACGTACTGCGTACGTATGGCAATAGCGTCCGAGGCCAGTAGTAGTGTACGTAAACCAGTTCTAGGTATGTAAGGCGAGTTTAGCCAAAAGTCCCCGGACCGGTCCCTGGTGGGGTTGCCTAAGTCCGCAGCTGTGTCCGAGGGTAACGGGTTCGATTCCCGTTCGGTCCTATTTCTCTCCCCCTTTTCGGGGCCCGGCTATCGCCATACGGAACGCGGCACGTCACATGGAGGACCGAAGAAAAGGAACCCGAAGCCGTCAGGAGGTGTTGGGCAGACACCTTGATCAAAATGCCTCGGACCAGGAGTGTCCAGTAGTGGACGGCGAGGGCGCCTGCTTGGCGGGCGGGATGTTACGTACTGCGTACGTATGGCAATAGCGTCCGAGGCCAGTAGTAGTGTACGTAAAATAGTTATAGGTATGTAAGTCGAGTTTATCCAAAAGTCCCAGGACCGGTCCGCTGGTGCCGGGTTAGATGTGCAGCCCTGTCACGTTAGATCGGCCGCGCTATTCGCCATACTCCCGGAACGCGGCACGTCACAGTTACATGCATGGGAAGGTGGACGGTTTATTATGAGACACCCTGTATAATCCTCTTATTTGGTCCGTGTGCAGAGCAGCCCTCACAGAGCCACATAGCCGGGTATACCCCATAATCCCAATAGTAGGACAAAACCGACACTCGTGAATAGGTTTGATTGAAATAAGGAAACAAATGTAAAGAGGTCTCGACGAGAAATACATTGGTGAGCTCTTCACAACGTACGAAAGAGACACCAGCGTATGGCGTTCATTGTAAATAAGCCTAGCCTGTATGTGGCCTCTAATAACTTCATGATCTATAGTTGTTCATATAAAGAGTGTTCAAACCCGAATGTAGGCCTACGTAATTAGAGTCATGATTATGAATATGATGAAATTTTATGAAGCTGGCATACTAAACTAAACTATCATCATTACTACTCTATTTATTTTCAGCAACGACTGCTTCTCAAGGCTCAGCAGGAGCTACAGCAGCAACAGAATGGCGGAGGCGGGAGCCAGGTCCCAAATGCGGCCAAGGAGGCGGCGGCGTGGGTGCCCGGGCAGGCGGCAACAAGTACGGCGCCGAATGCGGAGAGCAGAGGGACAGCAGAAGTGTCGCCGTCTTCATCTGCTACCGGCGCCGCGGAACAGACAGCTGGCACGGCACCGGCACCCCAAGCACTTCAGGCATGGGCAAAATAAACTATAATAACCCCTGTATAGAAAAAAATGGCTGAGGAAAGAGGCATTCATTGGCAAGAAACCAAACCTATTTATATTGTATATCAAATTTACTGGGTTTTCGAAACCAATAAGTTTATGGTTTGACTGGGTTTTACGAAAAACGAAACCAGTATATTACGAAACCAAAAAATTTGGGGCTATTCTTGCCTGTGTTTTCTTTTTCACTTTGTTCAACCATTCTTCTCTATACTGGACTTAGGCCTATATATGTATATTTTTGGTATGGGTTCTACCCTTCATTTGTTTGTTATGAAGATGTCTGTGTTGTTGAAGGCGGGGCTAAACGGGGCGGCGGATGGCGGGAGTGCGGGAGGGGAAGCGGGGACGCAGCACCAGCACATTCGCAACTACGCGTCCAAGGAGTGCGGCGCGAAAGTTGTCAGCACCAATCCGGAAGCGCAGAACGCCCAGTCCATACTCAACGGTACCCTCCTACGGTGTCGTGTTGTATCAGAGAGAAGGCGTGATGAGTTGAGTGTATATGCTTGTGTACGCACGTATGCTACGTGTGGAAGTATTATGTACGAATAGAGATTCTCGTATGGAGCATTTTGCTCTTGCAGGATGATTTCGTACGTGTGTACACAAGATACCTACAAACGTGTGTATTCACCTTGCTCCATAAGAAGAGCAGTTGACGTTTCGACCTCCCCGCCGAATTTGAGCTGTAGTTATCACACACGTACGCAAAGCACACCGAAGCAATTATTTTTCACGCAAAGTACGCCGAATTTTGAGCTGTAGAGTATCACACATGCACAGTACGCCGAAGCAATTTTTTACGCAAAGTGTACGCCGAATTTTGAATTGTAGTGATCACACACGCAAAATAATTGCTTCAGCGTGCTTTGCGTGTTGTGTGTACAGCTCAATTTCGGCGGGACGGTCGAAACGGCAACTACTGCTCCACGCGCCAAATTCTTCTCACATGTTCACACGGTCGTGTATAGCGCAGCGGCATTGCGAATTCCTTTGCTACCCATGTTGGCGCGCTCACCAGACGTCCGTTCGTCAACCCATATGGGTTGACGAACGGACGGACGGACGAACACTTATGGGTTGACGAACGGACGTCTGGTGTAGGCACGCGCCATGTCTCATGTGTGTTGCTGTGCAGAGAAGGATCGTGACGAGTACATGCTGAATCCGTGCCAGCCGGAGTCGGGTGGTGGACGGTGGGTGGTGGTGGAGCTGTGCGAGACGGTGCAGCCGACGCGTGTGGAGCTGGCCAACTTCGAGCTCTTCTCCTCCAGCCCCCGGGAGCTGGTCGTCTGGGCCAGCGAGCGCTTCCCCACCACCACCGACTGGCGCCACCTCGGCGCCTGGACCGCCGCCGACCAGCGACACATACAGGCCTTCCACATGCCCGCCGGAGCCAGGACACAGCCCTACGCCAAGTTCATCAAGGTATACGGCTTACACATCTGTATGTACGTATTGATAGCAGATTGATTGGCGGTACTGTGTTTAGTGGAGGAGAGTTTTGTACTACCAAGAATACAGTAATATAAGCTAACAAGAATGAAACACTTCACGCAAAAACACGGTCCAACCCTGCCGCATTTTGACGCGATTACAATAGTCGATGATTGTCATTGATTAGAATAGTCGATGATTACAATGAACGATCATTGATTGTAATCATCGATGATTACAATCAACGAAAGTGCATTACAATCAATCCCTCTATTCTAATCAACTGTAATCATCGAAAGTGCATTACAATGCATGCTTTATTTATTTCATGGAACCTGTATTCTAATGCGTGAAAGTGTATTCTTTTGCACTAAAAGCTATTGTAATGAAGGAACGTTGATTCTAGTGCACGAAAGTACATTGTTTTATAGGATTTCGCTATAGACAAAAACTTGATTTGAATAGAGGGATTGATTGTAATGCACTTTCGTTGATTGTAATCATCGATGATTACAATCAACGATCGTTCATTGTAATCATCGACTATTGTAATCATCGACTATTGTAATCGAGTCAAAATGCGGCAGGGTTGGACCGTGTTTTAGCGTGAAGTGTTTCATTCTTGTTAGCTTATATTATTCTTGGTACTACTGTGTTCGGTAAAAAATACTGTATGGCATGAGCTTCTTATGTCGAACGTACTGTATATTAGGTGGAGATGTTGTCTCATTACGGGACGGAGCATTTCTGTCCGCTGAGTCTCATTCGCCTCTTTGGCATTTCACTGGTGGACGAGTTCGAAGGCGAGGCGGACGAACCAGACGCAGAGCAGCATCTTAATCCTGCTTCCACAGCCACGCCACCCCTCACTCCACCAGGTATGGCATACGTGCAAATCTGGCCGATTTCATTGGTGTGCTAAGCCCGGCCACCCACGTAGAAGGGACGCCCTTCATTGGCCCGCTACAGACGTGCTCCGAGTTTGCTCCGAGCGAGTTCGCTCCGAGTTTGGAATGACTTCGTTTTGATCCGAAACGAACGTCAATGACTCACACCACTTCGAATTACAAACTCGGTTGTTCACATGCACGTTCCGAAAAGCGGAGCGAGTTCGGAGCGAACTCGGTGATTTTGCATGTTGAAGCATAGTCAGGGCTCCGAATTCGGAGCGAATTCGAAGTTCACGTCTGTAGCGCCCCATTACCAGGTGGCGGGATTTACCCCACAGTACCCTACAAGATACAAATTCGTACATTGTAGTTGCAGTATACCTATAATATTTGCATAGATACTTGGCTTATGTGTGTGATAGTAGGCTTTACGTTTGCCTTTTGTACCTATCGTTTGCGGCTTTGCAGAGGGTAACAACAACGGGACTGCTACACAGGCGACGGAGGATGAAGGAGCGGCGAAGAAGAAGCATTTGCTGCACAGCGCCAAAGACGCCGTGGTGAACATGGCCAAAGGCGTGATACACAAGGCGCAGAATCTCGTACTCGGAGGCCACAAACAGAACAACGCAGCCTCCTCCCTCATCAACAGCAGTCTACTCTGTCGTCACTCCAGCGCCCTGGGCAGCTATTGGCTCACTCGCTGCTACACCTGTCCCATCATAGAACGGGGGAGAAAGAAGGCTAAGAGACCGTGGAAAGGGGAAGGGAGGGAGGAACTGATCTCCAAGAAGCTGTGTTACTATTTCGCGCCCAGGATCATGGCAAGGCCAGTTGTAAAGCCTATGGGAGGAGAGGAGAGAAGGGACGGAACAAGAGGAGAAGAGGAGGAGAGGGAAGGGGGGAAAGAAGAGGAGCAGGAGCAGAGGAAAGGAGATGGATCGAAGCAGCAGCAGCAGCAACCCGCCACTCCTACTGTCTCCTCTGCTTCTTCCGCTGTTCCAGAAGAGAAACTGTCTCCTACTGTGCCCATGGCGGAAGAGAAGAGTAGTCGAGAGAAGCAGCCGCAGGTTTTGACGGCGGAGAAGCAAGAGGCGACGCAAAAAACCACGCCAAAGATAACCACCACCACCACTGATTTCACCCTGGTTTCCTCCAGCGTGGCTCTGAGCCGAAGTCGACTCTTTCGCGTGCTATTGAGCCAATTGACGGAGAAAATGGAAGCGCGAGAGGGGAAGAACAACGCAGCAGCGGAGTTGAAGGTGCCGGAAAGGACGGGTGAGGTGGAGGATGGGTTAAAGGGCGAGAAGAGTCAGGAGACGACGACGAAGATGCCTCTGCCTCCGCCGGCCACAGCAGCGCCATCTGGTGGTGGAAACTCGATTCCCGCTTTGGCGGGATCCACGCACAGCTCCAAGGTAAGGTTTAAGCTCGAAGGCGCTTTACGTACATGTACAGTACATGCACAGTAGTTGGTCACGCGAGAGACTGCGTAGATTTTGTTCTCATGGGTGGAAGACCAAGTAACTACCCACGCATTCCATTCCATGCGAAATTACGCAAGGAATGGAAATCTTCGCATTTTGTCGGTGTACGTGATAGCTTTTGCTTGCGCGCATGTAAGTTAGCAGTAAATAGAACAGGTGGTTTTCGGATTTGTAAATACCAATACCAATCGACAATCCAATACTAATACTTAGGCCGTGGTCTTTCCTGCTTTACAGGAATCCGTGTTCATCCGTCTGATGAATCGTATCAAGCATCTGGAGCTGAATATCTCGCTGAGTTCTCTGTACCTGAGCGAGTTGAGTCGCAAGTACAAGCGTCAGATGGAGGACATACAGCGGCAGCACAATCGCACTCTGCGTCTGCTCAACGAGAGCAAAGCGAGCGCGGAGGAGCGACAGCGACAACACGAGCAGCAGCTCACATTGCTCAGAGAGCAGACGTCGGGCTTGGCCAGCGCTCTCGAGCTCCTCCGCTTGAGTCAGGAGGCGCAAGGCGAACAGGTAACAACAGGATTTTAGCCGATTCGTGATATTGTTGTAATTTAGTTTCTCAAGTTACCCGGTTCAACGGAATTAGAACGGTACGATGCTCTGTCTACTGATTGTATACTTTTTACACACATTACCTACGTACTTACTGGCCCATTGCACCAGAAGGGTATCGAAATTGGTTTCGTCGTAATAGACTGACAGGTCCCGACGTAGCGAGGAAGACGTCAGTAAAAAAAACTTATACTCGCCCTTATATGTGGTAAGGACGAAACATCGTATCGTACTGACCAGTTGACTCGGCGGCGTTTTAGTATTGTAGCGAAGGTTTTCGTATAAACTCGTGAGATTGATGTTTCACGCATTTTACCTATTTTGTTCTCGCAGCGGTTTGTGTTTCGTTGAGTCGGGCGGCGATATTTTCTGACGTCTCCTTTACATGCGTGTGATGATACTAAAGCTGTTTGAAATACGGCACTGTTGTTTTTGCAGTTGTGGTTCTGTTTGACGGTGGTAGTCGTAGTGGAAGCTTTATGTCTACTCCTGATTCTCTGGTGCTGTCGAAGAGGTGGAAGTATATCTGCGCAGGCTCAGCCCTCTCCCGTCCCCGTCATTATCGCCAACGGTCACTTGCCTTCCGGAATTCCAAATGAGCTTGGTATCTATCTATGTATGTACTGTTGCAGCAGAATTTCTTTCTGCTTCAGGAAATTCTAGCTAGGATGTAGGCTATATATACAATAAACATTGTAATACAGTGTAGTGTAGCATACGTATGTGGTAATATTATGCTCAGTATGTACATGACGTCTACTGTATTGTGTGGATGGCGATAGAGGGTGAGCCTTCTGTACAATCGATAATTCATCATAGAGGCATCCGAACGTACGTACATACATACATATATACATACATACATACATACATACATACATACATACATACATACATACATACATACATACATACATACATACATACATACATACATACATACATACATACATACATACCGGGTGTTTCACGAAAGCTGCAACCTCTAAAATGCTTATAACTTCTGAACCAATGCTTAAATTTTTTCCATTTTTTTTTAATAAAAACTTGAACACATACCATATACAAGCATGCAAAATTTCATTAACGTACATTCACTATTAATGAGAAAACAAGCGACGCCTTTTCTGGTCCTATTTTTCGAGTGCTCGTTTTCTGTTCTCCAGCGCTTGTGTAGCCATCTTCCAAAACTCTGGAAAGACCTTCTCAAGCCTGTTCTTAAGGATGGCGGAATTTCATTTTATGTTTTGGCACAATATACTGCAGAAAGAAGATCTGAATGGATGCTCAATGGAGCGATCAGCACACCTTCTTCCATCTGGACTACAAAAGTAGAGCGCTTTTCACGCCACTACCGTTTTTGACACCCAATGTTTGAGGCTTCATAATTCCCTTCATAGTTAAGACCCACCAATGAAATTTCGCATGCTTGTCTGGTATGTGTTCAAGTTTTTATTTAAAAAAAATTGGAAAAAATTTAAGCATTGGTTCAGAAGTTATAAGCATTTTAGAGGTTGCAGCTTTCGTGAAACACCCGGTATATACATACATACATACATACATACATACATACATACATACATACATACATACATACATACATACATACATACATACATACATACATACATACATACATACATACATACATACATACATACATACATACATACATACTGTACATTATGCCCATGCATACATAACATAGGTGCTAGACCAGTGCCCTTCCTATGCAGGCTCATTTTCTACTGCCTCCTTGAATGTACAGGGTGTCCCACGTAGACCTATCGAATGGTCCAGCCTTATAACTTCCGTATTACAGGAGATATCATGCTGAAATTTTATCCCCTGAAACCCAAGAAAATACCATTTGTTGTGGCAAAATTTGAGCCAGATAGGTCAAGTAGGAATCAAAATACGAGCTTGCAAAGTTTCGAGCACGTTTTTCAAACATTTTGAAATCAGGTGGTGCCAATATTGACCTTGACAGCTCCTTGAAGGCAGTTATGAGCTGCATATCGCCAATATTTTTGAATCCTTTGTGTTCTGGACTGTGATGACGTTCAGCCAGTTTTGTTTAGCCATGTTGCCATGTTGGATGAGCTGCTTGACCATGCTGAGCAGAAGATTACAACTCAAAAACCGTGGTCAGTGCGGAAAATGCGAAAAACAGGGTCCAACATTTCCAAGCCTGTAATTTCATCCCTAGTTGAGGTATCTGGCTCAAATTTTGCCACAACAAATGGTATTTTCTTGAGTTTCTGGGGGCAAAATTTCAGCATGATATCTCCTGTAATACGGAAGTTATAAGGCTGGACCATTCGATAGGTCTACGTGGGACACCCTGTAGATTCTTCCGTAATGTACGCATGTACTGTATTGTGTTGCAGAAGCGGTTGCTGTGATAGAGGATACGGATGAAAAGGAGGAGGAAGTTTCGTCATCTGTAACTCATTCTTTGCCCGCTGCAGACGAGGAGCTTACGAAGCGGAGGCTGATAAAGAAGCGTCGTAAGCGCCGAAAGCAGCAGCTACAGGAGAGCAACAGAAGCAGCGAGAGTCAGCACAGCGCTACTGCTTCTTCGACATATCATCAAGATGACCAAAAAGGAAAAAGAACCGTATTCTCGCTCACAAGCCAAAGAGAAACGCAGGACCACACAGCGGTCAAGCAGACGCATGTTGTAGCAATGCCTGCTCGGGAGAATGGAGGAAAAGCTGATGGGATGCAGCAGCAGCAGCAGCAGAGTGGTTCTTCTTCTTACGTGAACAAACGTCGATCGTCCTGGTCTGTGGTTGGTGGCCAAAGCAACAGCAGCAAGACTGCAGCAGCCAAAGCTGGCGGGACCAGTACTACTGATAGTGGTGTGAGTGGTGGTGGGGCTGATGATCTGTGGTTGAGCCGCAGTAATAATAAATTTGATCTCTTGGAAACGAGTCCGAATCAGCTTCGAGTAAAGCCGCCCCGATAAACGACGATAGGTTTGCTCTTAAGCATTCTAACGTAGTAGTGTATACGGTATGGTATGTAGTCGTGCATGTAGTGTGATGACAGACCGTATACATACATACCCTACTTCTTCATCATCTCAGTACGCTTACCAAATGTGGGCGTACAATAAATGAATGTATGTATGAAGAAGGAATGTGCATGCTGGGAATTTTATGTACGTACATACGTACTTTTTGTATCATCATTAGTAATTGGGTGTGATGGACATATTCAAATAATTGGTCGCAGCTTTGTGATGTTTCATTGCTCAATTTCTTGCCTATCTTTCTAATATATTTTCTGGATTCGGGAATTTGGTTTATAAATAAAAACAGTTCTTATAAGTGGACGTGTGCGTATGCCCTTCTTGTCTGATCTGACGTTACGGTTGGCGCAACCATTCATTACCGTTGACAAACCAGTATTGGTAGATTGGGCGTAATAATATTCGTGCCATCGTAAAGATTAGAAAAATGTGTTATAGTGTCCGTGGATTGGCTTCGAATCCATGGAGAAAGCACTTCAATTCTAATTTATGCTATGTTCAAATAGAGGTGCGTGTGCGTTATTCAAGGAAGAAAAGGAACATTTGTTCATTCAACCATAGGTATTGAAGGCTCTATGACTCAACGAAGACGAGGGAAGACCGATATTGCGTGATTCGCAGCCAAAGGTACGAAATTGATTGACCTGATTGAATTTGTGGACTCTACTACTTGTTTCATCCTGTTCTTCAGTGTGTTGAAGAGCGCTTCTCTGGAAATGCACCTTAGGTACCTTTTTATGGTCCAGCAGCCATTTTCCAAACATATTGAGCCTTCCGCATTACATTGCTGACCAGTTTGCAATTTAACCCCTCCTGTATGCTGAGATATGGCTGTTGGTAGGCCCAATTTTCCCCCCACTTGCCCGCCACTTTTTTCAAAAATTCTTAGCATCATTCTACTCCATTTTCTTCGCAGATTTCGAATTGGGGTATGCCCCTTCGATATTTTGATGAATATGGCGTTAGTCCAAAACGCGGTAATTTTGGCTAATTTGATCATTTTCATCAATTTTTATGGTGTTTTCATCAAAATATCGAAGGGGCATGCCCCAAACCGAAATCTGCGAAGAAAATGAAGTAGAAATGATGCTAAGAATTTTTGAAAAAAGTGGCGGGCAAGTGGGGGGAAAATTGGGCCTACCAGCAGCCGTATCTCAGCATACAGGAGGGGTTAAATTGCAAACTGGTCAGCAATGTAATGCGGAAGGCTCAATATGTTTGGAAAATGGCTGCTGGACCATAAAAAGGTACCTAAGGTGCATTTCCAGAGAAGCGCTCTTCAACACACTGAAGAACAGGCTGAAACAAGTAGTAGTGTGAGGGAAAGGAACCCACAAATTCAACTGACATTATTTGTTTGGCAAGGGAAGGGAGAGCGATTGGTAGGGTTTGCGGCGTGATGTTTCAGAGGTGACTGATTCCGGTGGGAGGTTAACGTTGAGAGGTTATTCGCGAACGTTAGACCCACCCATCGCTAAAGAAAATCAGCTGGAGTTGCATTTTGCTGCGAAAATTTTTCGTCGTGGGTCGCATGGATTTCTTCGCCTTTGATATCTGCCGATACCGCATCTTTCGTTTCTTGTCCAACTGTCGCAGCGAAATGCAACCCCAACTGATATTGTTAACTGATGGGTCGAACGTTCATAACTGGAATGAGATACCTAACCTATGTTTAGGAATAAATTAAGACACGTTTTCTGTAAGGATTGAGAGTAGCCTGTAGTGTACGCGGATGGGGGGTATTTTTGGAAATCGAGATAATATGCCTATCGGATTCCCCATCAAAAACTGCATATGTGGATGAATTTTGAAAAAAAAAATTTGTTCAGGCATCATCGAGATATTGATGGGTAAAGGCTGGAAGGTCGCATTTTGCCGTTTTTCAACGTTTTTAGCCATATTTCAGCAACCAGAGTGTGTAGCGGGCTACAATTTGGCACACACATACATCCCATAGGGATCCATGTCTGGACCAAATTTGAGCCCAATCCGCCGCTTGTACAGCGAGATATAGCATCAGAAAGCTCAAATTTACGTATTTTGCACCTGTTGCAAATTCGGTTATATGAATACCACGGCGCGAATACATGCCCTGCATGGGGTAATATTATGAGAGGAAGTAGAGAAGGGTTAGGCCTACAACTTTTAGTACTACCGCAAAAATTCTCTATGTTTACAATTGGGACTACAAAGCTCTTGAAAGTGGAAAAATTCAGCAAAAATGTTCCCGCCTTTTTTATTATCCAAGATAAAAGAGCAATACCACTGAAATTTTTTCCTCATAAGTAACCTATCTTATGTAGAATTTGATGTAGATTTCAAAAATAAAATCGTTTTCCCCAAAAAATTTAACCCTTACCCAAAAATTCTCAAAAATATACAATTTTTGCACAATTATATGCTAGGGGTTAAATTTTTTGGGGAAAACGATTTTATTTTTGAAATCTACATCAAATTCTACATAAGATAGGTTACTTATGAGGAAAAAATTTCAGTGGTATTGCTCTTTTATCTTGGATAATAAAAAAGGCGGGAACATTTTTGCTGAATTTTTCCACTTTCAAGAGCTTTGTAGTCCCAATTGTAAACATAGAGAATTTTTGCGGTAGTACTAAAAGTTGTAGGCCTAACCCTTCTCTACTTCCTCTCAAAATTTTACCCCGTGCAGGGCATGTATTCGCGCCGTGGTATTCATATAACCGAATTTGCAACAGGTGCAAAATACGTAAATTTGAGCTTTCTGACGCTATATCTCGCTGTACAAGTGGCGGATTGGGCTCAAATTTGGTCCAGACATGGATCCCTATGGGATGTATGTGTGTGCTAAATTGTAGCCCGCTACACACTCTGATAGCTGAAATATGGCTAAAAACGTTGAAAAACGGCAAAATGCGACCTTCCAGCCTTTACCCATCAATATCTCGATGATGCCTGAACAAATTTTTTTTTCAAAATTCATCCACATATGCAGTTTTTGATGGGGAATCCGATAGGCATATTATCTCGATTTCCAAAAATACCCCCCATCCACGTACTATGCAACCGGTACAGAAAACGTTTCTTAATGAGCCATGTCTGCTGAGTCTTCCGGTGGCAGTACTAGTTTGTGGCGCGAGTGTGTGGAGTGGTTGACGAGGCTGGGTCTCCTGTACCCCACTCACCGTGTGACGGCAGTCACCGCCGACATTTTCGAGTTCGCTCAGATGCTGAGGGACGGCGTCCTCCTGTGTCAACTGGCAGATCGCTTATGTCCTGGCTGTGTGGATTTACGCGAAGTCTCACTAAGACCTCAGCTTTCCCAGGTTCGTATCTAATCTATTCTTCATACTAGGAGTATACTCCTATTCATACTTATTTATTACTCACTTCTACAAACTGCTGTGCTGTGCATATGTTCAATAGAAAAACTGCCAGGAGAGAACGTATGAACGTGCTAGCTAAGTATGTACTGTATGCTACTAGCTAACTATAACTATGTACTATCCTGCTGTACATGTTTGTTTGTGCTACTTGTGCGGTACGTACTTGTGTGTACGTACAGTATATACGTGAGTAGTAGGTATGTGTGCTGAGTTCACAGTGGAGACATTGCGTGTCCGTCCATGGCTCGACGTCGGCCTCGGCACATGCAAATCCATGGATGCGCGCTAGTACAGTGTGAACGACCCTTCATTGGAGAGTTTGTGTTCTCCCCATGTACTTTTGTATGCTGCTGCTACTACTATGTGCACATGCTTCACGGCGGTCAACCGTGCTGTGCGATGCATTCGCTGTACCGTGCAGTTTCCTTTATTCTAATTACTCAAAAGGAGGCATTAGATCAAAGCTAATCTAATTCTCAAGAGCTTCAGGCTAATTGAGTTTTGTTTTTTATCTGTGGTCTTCCTATGCCATCTATGGAATACCAAAGTACGTACATAGATTCTGCGTGTCTGTCTCGTGGTACAAAATTTTGATGGAAGCCTGTCCTTTTTCAGGATGTTGAAATATGATGTGAAGGGGGTGTATCCACATGCTTGAATCAAAACGTAAATGGGACAATGTGCACACCATAAATAAAGCATTGAGTTTCGTGTATGCGTTTGTTGCAGTTTCTCTGCCTCAAGAACATCTGTTTCTTTATCAATGCGTGCCGCTGCAGTTTCGGTTTGGATGAGAAGGATCTTTTCGAAGCCTGGGAACTCTATCGCGTCTCTGATTTCGGCAAAATACTGCACACGCTCTCACTGCTCTCCAACACACCAACAGCTCTCGCGTCTTGCTCTCCGTACGTAAGCCTTTGTGAACGTACATACATATGTACAGTATTGTGGGGCAGGGGTAATTCGGGCCACGGAGAATTCGGACCACCCCCTACCCGGGCACATTTACTATCCACACAGATAGAAAGGAGAGCAATGTTGTAGAGCGCTTCTCTGGAAATGCACCTTAGGCACCTTTTTTATGGTCCAGCAGCCGTTTTCCAAACATACTGAGACTTTCGCATTACGTTGCTGACCAGTTTAAAATTTAACCCCTTCTGCATGCTGAGATATGGCGCTGGTAGGCCCAAATTGCCCCCTTTGTGCCAGCCACTTTTTTCAAAAGTTCTTAACATCATTCTACTCCATTTTTTTTCGCAGATTTCGGTTTAGGGCATGCCCCCTTCGAAATTTTGATCAGTATGCAGATATAGTCGAAAACGAGGTAATTTTGGCTAATTTGATCATTTTCGTCAATTTTTGTGGTGTATTTATCAAAATATCGAAGGGGCATGCCCCAAATCGAAATCTGTGAAGAAAATGGAGTAGAATGATGTTAAGAACTTTTGAAAAAAGTGGCTGGCACAAAGGGGGCAATTTGGGCCTACCAGCGCCATATCTCAGCATACAGAAGGGGTTAAATGGCAAACTGGTCAGCAACGTAATGCGGAAGTCTCAATATGTTTGGAAAACGGCTGCTGGACCATAAAAAGGTGCCTAAGGTGCATTTCAAGAAAAGCACTCTACAACATTGCTCTCCTTTCTATCTGTGTGGACAGTAGGAGAGGCGGGCAACAGGTGAGTGAGGGTCTTTCTTGGTCCATGGAACATGTCTATGGACCTGCAATCTAATCCGTACGTACATGGCAACCAAATAAATTTTCAAAAACGATAGGTTTGCTTCAACACGACACTCTGCTTATGCCCAATACACCCATTTTTACTGGCCAGAAGTATGCCATAACTCTGCGAATACGATGTACGCAAAGACTTGTGCAATACTAACTGCAATACAGTACTACGGTGTTTGTGTGTGTGCAGGGGGTTTCCTGCGACAGTGAATGGTGCTGCTGCTGCTGTTGCGGCGCCTTTCGTAGTGGAAGCGACGTCTCAACCGCCGCAGAACGACTACTACAACGACGACATTTACCGAACGTTGGAGGAAAAAGCCGAGTGAGTTGATATGCACCACCCCCATTCCAGCACGTGCACAGTGCATGCGTGCTTGGTCCTATCAGAATGTGCAATGGCAGCTTTGTCGCGAGGTTAGCGGAAACCCCTAGGGGAAGGGAAAACTGTCCAATGGGGCAGCGGGGCTCGAACCCGCACCTTCGGTTTACAAGGCCAATGCTCTACCGATTGAGCTATGCCGTCGTGCATAAGAGTTCCCCCGCAAATGCCTGCTGTTTCAATTAGAGAAAGATGCTGCGCTATGGCTGTTTGTTGGCGTTATTATGTGCTACGTACACACACGTTTGGTGACGGAATTGCGTACGTGTAGATCACGTGATTTGGTTGACGAAGATGACGCGTACGCAGGCGCCGAGGAATTGGAGTACGCCAAAATCTATGACGTCATCGTCACACGAGCGGCTGCCAAGCGGGAAGAGGAAGTTAAGAAGCAAGAAGTATGTACAAGCTGTTTCACCTGTATTCGCTCTCACGGCACAGCACCTAAGATTTGCATATTCACCGTTTGCGCAAAAAATTATCGGTGGTCCCGAGCAGAGTTGGCTCATCTGTTTTGCATAATTTTCAATTCGTATTTTATCGGTGCAGAGTGACGGGGTCATCCACCGATCAAAAAACGCGCGACCACTCATAATTCTTAGCGCGAGTAGTGTTCTAAGTCTCCCGGTTTGTGTGTTTCAAGGAGTTTATACCTCGTGACAAGCGTGAGCACTGTATCAAAGAGCTGCTGGACACTGAGCGCAACTACGTGGCAGCTTTGAACATGCTGCTGTCTCGCTTCGCCCAACCTCTCAAGGAGCAGCTCACCCCTGATGATCATCAGATCATATTCATGAATCTGCAAGTAGGCCCAGCACAGTAACAGTACGTAGTCTCGATATCTCAAATGCTCAGGACCTATGCGCATTGCGGTTGAAACAAACTTCGCGCCGTTTTCGAAATTTGTGCTTTATGAGCACGTTATCTTCTTGACAGTTTCGAACACGCGGTGACAAAGAATTTGTGAAAATTTGAGTGAAAAAATGCGTTTTACTGGTAGAAAGTCTTCGTTTATGGGCAACAGATGACGTAGTTCTTTCTGTGGCACTAGTGCGCTACACACGAGGTGAGTACACTCAAGGGGAATTCCCCATAAGTATGCGATGAAGCATAGGGAGTCGATGAATTCACCGTGAGTTTGAAACTCACCGTCGTATGAACACATGGAGAAAAATTTTGCGCTTGGGAGCAAGTGAGATAAAATGTTCTACACAAAAAATGAAGCTCGTAGTTCAAAATTCACCGTGAGTTTGCTCCCCACGTGTCGGTGTGTAGCCCACTACTCATAGCGCTTTCTGGTTCTAGAGTATTTCATGCCTTGGTGTATGGTCTTGTGTCGTATATGTGCAGGAGATTGCTCAGATCCATACAGCGTTCCAGTCGGAGCTGAGTAAGGCAGCTCGAGCCCTGATAGCCAAGGGGGCGGCTACAACTACTGAACTGCAGCAGGCCTCTTCCTCCTTTCACTTGGGCGACGTGTTTCTCAAGTGGAAGCCGAAGTTCGTGGCGTATTCGCGCTACTGCGCCCAACTCACGCGTGCGCAGAAGTGGATCGACAAACTTATCGGCGAAAACACCGCCCTTCGCATCAGAATTACGGTATGTTATGTATGCCTGACCTCTGCAGTGGCAACGGCAGCGTAAACTCTGTCATACGCTGCTACGTATGTAGTTGATGATGCCCTGAGAGAGAAATTTGGCTTCCTCGTTTTGAGCAATTTGCAGGCAGGTAAGGAGCCGTGTCTGTCTATGACGCCATATACACTCACTCAGTTTTGCAGCTACAGCGTCGGCCCATGGCTCGTTCGAAAGTTTATGACCCCAAGGGCGGCATAGATGCATAGAGATAGTCTCCTTTATTGCTGCAACCGGGTTCTGGTTTACGTAAATCGCAGTTGTTTAGGAGTGTGAGCGGGAAGCGAATCAGAATCGCTTTCGCCTGCAAGACTTGCTCTCTGTGCCTATGCAACGCATCCTCAAGTATCATCTCCTACTCAAGGTACGTACAAACAGTGTGTGTTTTCAACCCTGCTTACATTTTACTCATTTTATCTTGCTTACGTTTTGCTGCTTCAGGATTTTATTGCTTGTTGATAACCGTAGGTAACCATCTTACGCACACGTGTGTACGTGCACGTGCGGAATGGTTTGGTTGTGTTGTTCGTAGGAGTTGGATAAACACACACCGGAGACGAACGATGAAAAGATTTCAGTACAGCAAGCGCTGGAAGCTATGCTGGTAAATGTGTATTACCACCGATGAAAAGATGTTCACGGTACACCAAGCGAACTGGAAGCTCATCACAATCGTACACAAACCTGGTGCTCAGACGAATGGTGTATTCCATCTGGTTCCAACATAATGTCATTCAATATGTGGGAATACACCAAGAATATTATTTTACAGTTCTGAGAAAATCTTAAGCTTACTAGAACATGGTAGCTTCTTTGGGAGAAAATCCACCAGGAAAAGTTGGGGAGTCAGATAGGGCGAGCAGTACTGGCTGGCTACTGCAGGCCACTGCTGGTTTGGTTTTGTCTGAATTAAGTTTGAAGTGAACCGGTATGATATGTGCATGCAGCAAGTCAGGAAAGAAAAATATCTCCGCTGGAATTTCCTATTGTCGTATGAAACAGATCCCACGTACTGACTAGCGCTATGATGAGAATGTCACAAAATTCGTCCAGCCCAGACTTCATTAAACACCACACACTGATTCAAAAACTTGGGATTTTCGTGGTCGAAACTTGAGGTACCGATATCTTATGTTCAGATTGGAGTTTTGGGACGAAATTTTTACACAAGGTTACGCATATTCTTGGGTATCTGCAAACAAAATTTCAGCGTCTTAACTCTAGTGGTTCCAAAGTTACAACCCCAAACGACATGGTCTACCCAAAGTGAAGACCCTGTACAATATGTACATACAGTATATAACGTAGCCACGGTTCTAGGATGCACTGTAGTAGGGTATCATGGGGTAAACTCGCCCTATGTTATTGGTGGGGTACGTAAACCCGACCCACGTTGAACGAACGCCTTCAGTGCTAGGTGGCCTGGTTTACCCACGTGGCCGGGTTTTCCCCACAGTACCCTACATACATGCTGTAAATTCGTGTACTGTCTGTGTAGATTGATTGGCATTTTCGTACCAGTGTGCTTGTGCTTTGTACAGGATATATCCTTTTACATCAATGAAGTGAGTCGAGACGGTGAAACGCTGAAAGCCATACGCGACATTCAATCCAGCATACAAGACTTACGAATGGTACGTAGCGTAGCGTGGTAAGCATGGTACGTACCTATTAAGTACTATGCACTTATTTAGGCGCCTGACAGAGTGTAGGTATGTGTAATAAAAATAAAGGCGAGATAAACTCGGCCGTGGGGTACTGAAAGCCGCGTTGTTATATTGTTTCGTGGTATTATTTCTGCAAACTAATCAACCTCCCAAAATTTGCTGATAATACGTTCCTGTGTTTGCACTTGCAGCCAGAAAATACGAATCTCAAGGATTACGGTCGCCTTCTGAAAGACGGAGAATTAAAAATGTGTTCTCACGAAGAAAAGAAGGTGAAACCCAGGTACAGTTTGACACGTGTAGTGCCACAGTATGTGGTTGATTGAATGAAAAAGTGAGGACGAGAAGTTATGAATTATCGTTAGTAGTTCGTATTTCAATCTCCTCGACTTTGTTTTTGTTTCAGATACGTGTTTATCTTCGACAAAGTTATGATGATTTGCAAGAGCCAAAGGGTACGTACAGTATATTCAGTACATTACATGCTACACTATCCGAAATCAGACGAGCCCAATTATTGGCTCTTACTAAGATTCAGCTCTTTTGTCTCTAGACCCCTATGCTTCAACATGCTAGACCGACGAACTGAGTAGGAGTAAATTGGCGTGTCTGGTGTCGGCTACGACTGTCTTTTAGTGTTTATGGCATGTTTTATCTCACTAGTGGAAGTACATGCAGACACGTGTATCCTTGTTCAATACAGGGCAACACCTACAGTTTCAAAAATCACGTGGTGTTAAGGGAATATCGAATCGAAGAATCGGAGCCGGATAACAATAACAAAACTTTCGGCACTCTGATGAAAGGCGCCAAAAATGTATGTCATTGGTATTATTATAGCTCTTTCTGGCATGATGTAATTGTGTACGACACTCCAATGACGTTGTTTGTTTGCAGTGGCTGTACACGTGGAATCTGGTGCACGTTGACCGAAAGAATGTCTATCAGATGTCGGCCAAGTCTCAGGAAATGAAGGATAGCTGGATTGCGGCCATACGCATGGCCAAGTAAGGCCAGGGGTACATGGGATGTACAGTACGTACATACAGGGTGTCTCATAATAAACCGAACACTTCCGTGCATTTAACTCTGGAAGCACACGTTAGATTTTCATTCGGTTTTCTGTATTTAGTAGCCAAGGCTTCAACTTATAGTCTGGCCAATAGCAGTTGGCACCTGGACTCAAGGCGAGTTGCGTAGTTTGCATGTACTTCTGCTAAATAGGAGTACACGAAGTGTGGACAGAAATCCGCATTTGTAAATCTATTTTACGCAATGCGCCTTGAGTTCAGGTGCCAACTGCTATTGGCCAGACTATAGGTGTGTACAAAATTTTAGCTTCGTAGGCCCAGTGGAAGGTGCTCAAACACCTTCTTCCTCCGGTGGTCAAAAACGAGGGTTTTTCTAACTGGTAGTACCGATTTAGGGGTCTTTTGTGCATGGGTCCAAGATAAAATTTGTTTCGTAATGAAAAAGAGGTTCCAAAATGCTAGGAAATGTGTATCTCATGCAATATCCCCAGTGCCACGATAGCAAACGCATGGAAAAGGGTATCTTGAAGAATTAAGACCGAAATTGTCTCCATACTGAAGAAAAACGTCGATTTTGAGCTTCGAGATTCAAACCGTCGCAACTTCCGAAGTATGTGGAGAAAATAGTTGAAATTTTGTACACATCTAAGTTGAAGCCTTGGCTACTAAATACAAAAAACCGCATGAAAATCCAACGTTTGATTCCAGGGTTACATGCACGGAAAAGTGTTCGGTTTGTTATGAGACACTCTGTAGATTGAACCAGAGTTGTCTGCTGGGCCTTTGCCCGTGCTGTGCAGTTCATTTGCACTCCCACTGAATAGGAGAACATCGCTGTGAAAAATCAGTGAAATGATTTACTATTTTTCGCAGCACGGGCAGAGGCAACTCTCACTGGACGGTCTACGTTTTTCATTATACCCCCATCAAACATCCATTATTACTAAACTTATAGCAAATTCCTGTCTGCTGCACTGCTGTAATGTGCCTGTGTTGCAGTGACAATGTGCAGCCGGAGTCTTTTCGTGAGACGGATCATCTGCTGCAGTATCGGAGCTTCGATCAAGCCACAGAGTGCAGTTCCTGCTTCAAACTGCTCAGAGGCCTCTTCTATCAGGGATACAAGTGCCAACGTACAGTACATTACATACTGAAGGTGTTGTGTGTTCATGGTTGCATTGTAAGTACACATAAGGGATCGTGCAACGCAACAGGGTAATTCTCGGGCGCTTGTCTTCGATTAGGAGAGGCAGACAAGAAATCAGGTGAACCGTCAGACCGGTGAAGAAAGTGCAAGCAAGGATCATTTGGCATGTAGCAGGTTACTTTGGGGTAAACCCGGACACGGGGGTAAACCCGGACACCTAGTATATCTCGGCAACCAACGGACCGATTGAGACAAGTATTCTACCAATCGATTCCTTGAACTCTCTTCTTTCAAATGAGCGACCATGTTTATCATTTGCTGAAGCGGCAAGTTCAGAAAAGCTTAGGTGTCCAGGTTTACCCGAGTCCGGGTTTACCCCACGGTACCATACTACTTGCCACTAGAGATGGGCCGAGACTCTCGGTCTCGGAAATCTCGGCCATTTTTGGCGATCTCGGTCTC
>JASAMW010002643.1:0-67466 GCA_030247985.1 Epsilonema sp. ZAB3_2
GCCCCTCTTATTAATCCTGATTTTCAGCGCAAATTTTGATCGGTGTCGTGTCGAGTAGGCAGCTGGGAAGAAAAAGAAAGCGAGCGGAGAGTAAGCAACGTCGACACCGACCGAGCCGCCGACGCCGATCAAAATTTGCACTGAAAATCACGGTTAATAAGAGGGGTCAGCTCGCGACCCAGTACTTTTTTTACTGCGACTCGTGAATTCTCTGAAGCCTATACAGTATGTACATTGTACAATTGCTACTCGTGTGTGTGAGGATTAGCAGCGGAATCTCTGGTGGTTACTTTGGCCCTGTTGAGGTCCTGCTCTCCTCCCAACTGTGCTTCTATCAAATGGTCGCAATGAATAGTGGAAGGCACGGCTACTCTACTCAAACCAGAAGAGATAAACTGCAACATCGCCATCTGAAGCACACCGATTCCATGGCCAGGCCTTATGCATCCATTTTACGCAACACGACTTGAATTCAAAGCGAACTCTTAGTGGCTAATTATACATACTGTAGACATGGCATTTCACGCGTGTGTGGAAAGTGACAAGTGGACCTGGGCAGTAGTGTCCTGCATTGCGACTCTGTCGGGTCTAAATCGCAGATAGCTCCGTCCCCCTCTTGATCTCCTGACCAGCAGGATCTTCCAAATGACTGTACAATATCTTCTCGCTCAACGTCAGAGGCCTGTTCAGTCTAAACACAGCACATGCAAAATGCATATCTACTACATAGTCCATTTGAAAAGTCCAAGCCGTGTTACATTCGAAGCAAACAGAAGAATACCGTACTAACCGGTGCATAAGCCCCTCTCAATTTTTGCATAACCCCGGAGCTATGATAGTATGTCCGTGAATTTTTTATCGCGAATTTTTGCGTCCCAAAATTTTTATATTTGCTTCATAACGAGGCTTGGAATTTTCGACCATACGCAAATGCTTGATTACGGGGGGGGGGGGGGGGGGGGGACCACGCCACTCACCTCTTTCTCACAACTTCCAATTTATCTTCTAGCCCATCGTAGTTGATGTAGTGATCTTGCTCTTAGTTTTTATATGGCAACCTCAACACGCACACACAAACAACAAGTGAGAATTGACGATTCCCTTGTAATAGTAAGTAAAGAAACAACACGGTTTCTTATTCTCTCACAACAAACATTTTACGCATCACGTGCAATATTCAGTAAAAAGTAAGGTCCTAAGGAGACAAAAATAAGACAAGAAACTTTATCTTCTTGGTGGTAGTACGTACGTCGCAAAAATACCTGTGCCACTTGTTTTCTTTGAGAAGAAGCGTGCAAAGCACGCCATATCTGTCTCCTGCTCAGAAACCTGACGAACAACACCATTATCCTTCAAAGCGCATAAAGAACGCAAAGAAACAACAAAGAAATAAATATTTTCCCGCTGTTTGTCACTATTTTCTTCTCCTCTCTCTTTACGTCCGGCTATTAAACGATAACACGATAACCAAATAGCTCCTTGCGATAACGAACGAACGAATCAGTCCGATGCAATCGAAATTCGATCCATATCGATATCGCTTCGGCGATTTCTTTTTCTTTTTTTTAATTTATGATTTTTTTTATGATAAAATTTATCTGCCACGTACCTCTAGCGCGTAGCGTAGCGCCCATGCCATCCCGGTCGGCTTTGCTGCACGTGCTCGCTGGGCCGGGAGGCGCGCGATGCGCGAAGTGCGCTTTCGAGAGGTACGTGCTAAGCCAAGCTGCCAAACAAATTTGCATAAACGTTATTCGCTGTATTTATTACCTACACAGTTGATTATTCATCCGTTGATATTTCCTCTTAGTACGTATGAGGTGGCATACTGCGTATACGCAAAGTGATGTAACAGTTTTGTATCTTTATGTCACGTTCACCAGTCGTCCGTACGGACGTACGTCCGGCGTATCTAGGAGTACATGGTTCATGTATATGGATACGGCCTGACGCACGTCCTTACGGACGTCCGGTGAACGCGGCATCAGAAGTCTGTCCCATATCACGCACACGTGTAGCAACGTAATTACAGCAGCGATGATTAGGTTCATTTGGCGGCGGCGCGGTTTCTTCCGGCGGGGCTGATGCGTTTGGGCGTGAGCGAAGGCAGGAAGGAGCTGATCAGTTCGCCGAAGAAGTTCTGGACGCAGCCGCACACGCCGTGGTTGCCCTTGAAGAGGCCGATGCAGCACTCGTCGATCAGCAGGAGGAACTCCTGGTTGTTCCAGAGCCAGGAGCGGCCGCCGCACGGCCCGAAGTTGCACTTGCGCTTCTCCGTGTCGTAGCAGTCCGGCTTGTTGCAGTTGCGCTTCCGCTGCTTGTGCCCGCATCCGCCGCACTCCTGCGAACAGTCGCTCCAAGGGCCCCAGTCGCTGCAGTGACAACCGGGTCTGTTCATGTTCTCAAGTTCCCTCCTCTTCCTCCTCCAGGTCGCGAGGGCGGAGGTGGCGGAGGAGGAGGAGGAGGAGCAGTTTGTCTCGGCCTCGGCGTTGGAGGAGGAGGAGGCGGTTGGGATTATTCGCGGCGCTGGGAGAATTCCCCCGCCTCCACAGTACTCGGCTTCACCCGCGGCGCGTTCGTCCAGTATTTGGCGCGGAAACCGCGGTAGGTCTTTCCGGCCGAGTCAAAGCTTTTCATTACGACGAGCAGGTTGCCTTCTCGGCGTCGGACTCGAAGCGCCTGCTGGGGCGGCGGTCGCAGCAGAATCGAAGGCCCGGCTCGACGCCACTCCGCACCCGTCTTCACTTCCACGTAGGACGACTCGCAGGTCTTCATGCAATTGAACGCGAAGTCGTCCACGAATTCCAGGTACACGCGGTGACCCGGCGTCGTCTTGAGCAGGTACGCACATTCGTAATTGTTCGGAAACCTTCAACAAATTACGGCATCCTACGTAGAAGTGTACATACCGTAGCACATCCAGCCAACGCACATAACAAAATAGTAACATGAAAATCACGCAAGCTCCTTGAGCTCATTTCACCTCAGCCTTTTGGTCAGCAGCAACCCAAAAGAAAGTAGCATATGGTACCAGATACATCTGCCAATAAAATTGAAAAAATTAGGCCTACATCTTTTAAATTAAATTGAGAGACACGTACTGTACTTGTTTGGATAATTAGGAGTTGCGATGAATTCTTCCCTGGCTGTACGCTTGGAATTCTCCGCCGCAATTGTTCAGCCGTGCCACAAGTTCGCATCTGTTTCCTCCCCATCCATCTGGACACTTGCACTTGGCGCAGTCATTCGGATCTCGATAGCCACCGTGTTCACAACCTCCACCACTGCATTTTCCACTGCAGTAGGCCGCATTCACTTGAGCAATGTCCACAAAAGACGGCAGATAACGCTGACCTAAACGCATAACAGTACATGAACATACATTACCACAAACGCATGCGCAAGACGTAATTTACGTACATGGGAAAAGTCGTTACCAATGGTTTCCTGAAAGTCGGGTTCATTTGGTTCAATTGTGGGAACGTTGTCATTGTTTGCGAATCCGTATCCTGCGTAATGCATCACACTTCCGTAGTCATATGGCTGTCCGAAAGAATTGATATCGCCTGAATCGCCCTTCACAAAGTTGTTCCACCGTCCAAAGTTGATGTTCTGATAGTTGATCGTCACATAGTTATCTCTGCACAAAGTAAAGATCACTTGTTCCAAACCCAAACCGCAAAACCCTAAAAGTGGCCTAGAAAGTCCGAAATTCTGCCTGCTCAAACGTAGAAGCCTCGGCTACATACCGCCAACGACGACCGCAGTGAAAAATGGCGCTCCGTTGTGGAATTATAAGCACAAACATCCGGAGAGTAAGTTCTGATACACCCAATTGTAACATACCACAGCCCACCTGTCAGGTCTAGCTTGTTCATGAAAAAAGCCGAAGAGTGCTGCCCTATCTCGTGACATATGATGCCAATGATGTCACACCCTGGCACTGCGATTGAGATTTCTCTTGGATCCCGCCTACCATGCCCACCATGGACGAACATCCACCACCATTCACAAATTCAATGCGATTCGTGTTCGGCCCATCTTCTTCGAACCTGCACAAAGATGCAATACGTACTGTATGACCTCTGAACTCTGAAGCATAAGGCAAGCCGCAAAATTTGAAATGCCAGACTGAAAGAAACAAATAATGCGGGCTTTTTCTGGAGCGCGTGTACCTGACGCAGGTGTTATCTTCCCACACCTTGATAGCCTGTCTGATTTTTTCTCGGCCTCGTTGCGGATATCCGGATGCAAAGGAATAAGAGATAGGCATATCATTCCACAATTTATACAGTCGAACGCCAACCTTCCTCTTCTTCCGTTTTCCGGCGCCGCTCAGCCTGTTCAAGATGATATTCGCTTGATCATCCGTTAAATCCACATCTCCTGTGACACATTACGTACATAACTTGCTTCAATTCGAACTAACGCAACACTGTAACACGAACTATTTTATGTAGCCTTACACTATCACTGAAACGAACACACTGGCGTAATATTTACGCTCAAAATAAAATACCTTGCCAATATCCTTCGAGGTCATTGATGCTCAGTTCCGTGGTGTGCCGTTTAGCGTTCGGGTTCCTTCTGGGCACCGGCATTTGCTGCGCTCGTGGCTGGGACGCGAGCATGAGATCGCTTTGCGCCTTCTCCCTCTGCGCTACCGAGTTGATCCTTCCCTTCACGAACGCCAGTTTCCTGCGATCGCACTTCTTCGCCCTCTTCGGTCCGTTTCCACTCGATTCCGACTCCGGTTCCGGTTCCGGCTCCGGTTCCGGTTCCGGTTCCGCGTAGGCGTGGTCCGACTGGCAATTGGCCACGTCGGCTCTGCTCCATCCGTCCGCAGTGTGACAGAGTCTCTGCGCCGTTCGACTTCCCCTTCCCTGCTGCCGGCTGCACCATTCGAATATCTTGCACCTGCACTCTCCGTCCTCCAGTATTTGCTTGCGCGCGCACCAATTTCGAATGCTGCGCGGCAGTGGTCCACGCCCAAGGTGCGAAGCGCCGGAGGCGGAAGAGGGCAAGTCTGCCAGGGCGCTTCCATGGTCATCATAGTGATAGTGCTCATCGTCGTGAGCATCGTGGTAGTCATGCGGTGATGATCGCCCATGTACCCAGGTGGCGCCAGGCCGTCCCGATCTGGATCCGTGGATCCACGTATTGCCGTGCTGACCCGAAATAAACTTTGAGCATTCTAGTATCGACAGCGACAGTAGCAACAGTGGCACGAATGACGTCGATGACGCTATCATCGCTATCTGACAGTGTTCGCCGAAGAAAAGGAGAGAAAAAGGGAGCGACCGACACTAAGGAATTTTTAAGCCGTCCATGTTTCCTTTTACAGTCAGTTCAGTACCAATGATTTGAGAAATGGAGATTATGATTGGGCTTCATCAATGCACGTGCCATGCACAGTTTATCAGTGCTTCTGTTTTCTGTTGAACAATAACGATGTTATTTTAAAGGAAGTACAAGGTGTAAAACTGATTGGATCCTCTAAGGATGTAGAAAAGCGTAGGCTCAAAACTGGAATTAGATGTCCATGCATAACAACATGTCGTCGGTACTCGTACATCACATACCTATGTACATTATTTACGTTAGTGTAGTTGTACCTGTAAATTTACGTGTTATGCGTGACTTCGAAAGCGCTGTCGCAAGTTGCTGGTCGTAGTATACGTATAGCACATATGTACGTCAGTAAAGTGGTTAGGCATATGCGTTATGGATGTTGTTCTGTTCACGCATTTGGAAACGGCATTCAAGAAGACGACACGTTCTTAGTTGGTGTTGGGGATCCTCGTCAATTATGTACCATAGACTTGCCATCCATACTGTACCGTACCCAATAATGTACGTACGTACATACTTGCCCATGGCATATCAGCCCACGCGTCCCACAAATTTCTACGTGTTTTCTTATAGCCGCAAGCGCAAGCAAGACGTGTCAACTGAAGAAAACATAAATGGTCGCCACTATAATGCGGTGAGACGCCTATAATTACGCATCTTCTTGATAGTCCAGTGTACACGTACTATTAGAAAAAACATGCATACCTACAATACGTACGTAAAGCGAAAAGTTTTGGCTTAGAGGTGAAAACAGGGCTTCTAGCAGTCAAAACTCTAAACGAAACTGCGGTCGGTAAACAAATAGGCTATCAGTAAAGGAACTAATACCTATAGTACAAATTACATTTCTGGGACCCATGCATTATTTATCTCAGGATCTAGCCAACGTAGCTCAAAGCGGTTAAAAATCTCTCGATAACTTTAGCTCGCCTGGAAAATAAAAAAAACCGCATGCGTCTACGTGCCCTCTGTGTCGAGAAATCGCCAAATTCCTTAAGTACTAAAAATGTACTAAAAAGGTACACTTTTTTCGATTATTCAGCATAAATGAACAAGCCGCAAAAATTTTTTCATTAAAAGTAGCCTATCCTATGTAAAATTTGGGGTAGATTTCAAAAACAGTATCGGTGTTTTAAAAAAATTTAACCCCTAGTATATAATTTTGCTAAATTTGTATATTTTTGACAATTTTTGGGTGGGGGTTAAATTTTTTGAAACACCAATACTATTTTTGAAATCTGCATCAAATTTTACATAGGATAGGCTAGTTTTAATGAAAAAGTATTTGCGGCTTGTTCAGTTATGTTGAATAATCGAAAAAGTGTACATTTTTAGTACTTAAGGAATTTGGCGATTTCTCGACACAGAGGGCACGTAGACGCATGCGGTTTTTTTTATTTTCCAGGCGAACTAAAGTTATCGAGAGATTTTTAACCGCTTTGAGCTACGTTGGCTAGATCCTGAGATAAATAATGCATGGGTCCCAGAAATATAATTTGTACAGGGTGTCTCACGTAGACCTACCTAACGATCCAGCCTTATAATTTCCGTACTACAGTAGGTATCAAGCTGAAATTTGGTCCCCAGAAACCCAAGAATATACCATTTGTTGTGACCAAATTTGAGCCAGATAGGTCAACTAGGGATGAAATTACAAGCTTGCAAATTTGTGACCACGTTTTTCAACATTTTGAAATCATTGGTGTCGCTATTGACCTCGACAGCTCCTTGAAGGCTGTTATGGGCGGTAAATCGCCTGTATTTTTGTATCCTTTGTGTTCTGGACCGTGGTGACGTTCAGCCATTATTGTTCCGCCATATTTCAATGTTGGATGAGCTGCTTGACCATGCTCAGCAAAAGATTTTTGTCCCAACACCACGCTCAGTGCGGAAAATGCGAAAAACAGGGTCCAACATTTCCAAGCTCGTAATTTCATCCCTAGTTGACCTACCTGGCTCAAATTTTGTCACAACAAATGGTATATTCTTGGGTTTCTGGGGACAAAATTTGAGCTTGATATCTACTGTAATACGGAAGTTATATGGCTGGATCTTTAGGTAGGTCTACGTGAGACACCCTGTATGTACGGTAGTAACAAATCTGAAACGAAGTTTTGCTGCAATCATAGTCCGAGCCCCCAGAAGAGGCTGAGTCCTTTCAGTTCCTCCTCCTTCGCTTCCACCCGTTGTGCAGCAGCTGCAGTTGGTGGAACTGCAGCGGGCACAGTCGCGCTATTGCTTTTCCGCTGCAGCGGGCTGTCATCAGCGCCCGCCACTGACTTCATGGTGGGAGTAGTGGAGCTGGCTGGAACTTGATGCTGCTGCTGGCCTTCAGCTCTGGTTTCCGGTAGCTTCCAGGTGAGGAGCCACAAGTTGAAGAGTGACGGCAGGAGGAAGAGGAGGAAGGCGAAGGCGCCCACCACTCTCATCAGCGGATAGAAGAGGAAGCCGGCGAGGATGGCGCTGAGCCAGTACACCGCCACTGCGATAGCCTGAAGGCGGGTTTTTTACTCGGTGTTTCTGATGTGCGTATATTTGATGTGCGTATGCTTTTTTCAAGAAGTCTATGTTTTCCTATAAAACAAGAAACTACTATGCAAATTTTATGGTAAAATAATCAAAAAATTTGCATAAAATTCCATAAAATTTGCATAATATTGTTTTGTAGTACGCACGACACAAGTATACGCACATAAAAAAAACCGAGTAAAAACCCGCCTTGAGAAGGAGCGCGAGCCGGAGACGCCGCCAGCTCCACCGTGAGAAAGTAGGCCAACGGGCCCATGCCCAGATGGAAGGCGCAGAAGAGGAGGAGAACCAGGGCCACCGTGGAGTAGACGGCCCAGGAGACGTGGACGAAGCGGACGAGGAGGCTGAAGACGAAGAGAAAGAGTAGGAGCAGGCAGACGAGGGCGAGACTGCCGAGCAGCAGCGGACGCCGGCCCACCCGCTCCACCAGACACACGGCCGGCAGACTGAAGAGCGCCGACACCAGACCGCCGCCCGCCGTCACGACCTGCGCCTGATCCTTCGGCAGCTCCAGACGACGCAGCAGCTCCGTACTGTAAGCCATGAGGACAGCCGCACCGGCGAACACGTGCGCGAAGCTCACCAGGCCTCCGAGCATGATGCGGCGGCGGTACTTGGGGTAGCAGAGCGCGTCCGACAGCGTCATCTGCGCTCCCTTCGCCTCCTCGCGGGACTCGAGCTCCAGCTGCTCCGCCACCGCTCTGCAGTCTGCACCGGAGCCATGGTAGAAGCGGATGGAGTGGATGGCCGCTTCCGGGTCCTCGCATTCCACCAGCAGGAACTTGGGCGTCTCGGGCAGCAGCAGGAAGAGGCCCAGTTGCAGCAGGGCGGGCAGCAGGGGACAGGCGAGCAGATAGGGCCAGGCTGCCTCGTTGCCCAGCACCCACTCCATGCCCAGACACGCCGCCACTGCTCCGCCCAACACGATGAAGCTGTTCTGCAGACAACACAGAGGTCCACGCCAGCGCAGCGGAGACACCTCATTAATCCAAATCGGCAGACTCGCCATCACCACTCCATTCGATATCCCATCGGCCCTCATCGCTCCATCCCTCGACTGGAAATCCCCTCCTCAGCACTTCTAACTGGCATTCTCCAAAAGCCCCTCCAACTGCCCTCAAGCCGCGAAAGAAGCAGAGGCACCCAATCACGCTACCGAAGTCGAAGTCGCAGTCGAAGTCGACCAGACGACGCTCACGAAGTATCTCATGCCTAGGAGCCAGGCGCGCGTCAGCGATATCCACGCAAGACAGGGATCTGCGAAGACAAGGACATATATACAGAGAGAGCTACAGGCTAGAAGACAAAGTCGAAGACGGTCTCAGCGCTCCGCGCCTGCGCGCGTCGTCCCCTCCCTCCTCCACTGAACAAACACAGAACACAGACATCTACACGTCACGACCTCTAAACCGGCGCAGACGGACAATAGAGCATTCTGAACCTGAAAAATCGAAAAGTCGTATCTACAGGAAGAGCAAAAACTCAGCAAAGCATGAAATCAAGCACATTGAAAAAAATAACCTCAAAATAGAGCTGAAAAAGGAAAAAAAGAAAGATAGAAAAGAAAGAGATCGACAACACGTCCCTCTTAGCAGCAATCCCCATGTCACCAAGTAACCTCCTCATAATCCAAAGCCCGCTGTCCATACATCCAGTGTCCCATCCAGACGGTCAAGAAGAAAAGAATGCAGCAGAAAAGCCTTCCGCAGCACAGCGACTCAAGCAAGGACAGAGAATCTGAAAAAGCTATCAAGCCGCAAATAAATGATAAATCGTATTATGTATTCAGGTGAAAGCGAAAGCTCAAAAATTTGACCGACAAGAAAACAGCGAGAAGAATTGACATACTGCACGCGACCTCTGCCCTGTTCGAACGTGAAGTTCTCTAAAAACAAACCCCATCCACAGAGCTCCATCCACCGGTCACAGACAAGCAGACACTCAGATTATAAGAACCCGAAGTTTGCACCCGAATTCACCATGAGAAGCTCAATAAAGAACTGCAAATACACCAACCTAGTATTCACAGCAATGCACTATCACAGCGACGACCTAAACCAATACAAGCAAGCGCACAGCCATACAATACAAGCAGGCACTATTCACAGCAAAAAAGAAGCACGGAAGAGCAGCACAAATACAGCAAAGTAGAACTCACGAAAAGGAGCAGAAGAAGAAAGAGATATCTCCAACATAAACAAAGAAGAAGACCCAATTATTACTAGATAGCCATAGCAATACCACGTATAGATAGCCATGAAACAATAAGTAGCTAAGATAGAAGAAGTATTACATCGTATTTCCCATTACCGCGTATATACCTCTTCAGTTTCTCAACCTTTCCATCCGTTTGTTACACGTCAGTACGTTGCATAGTACACTTTTTATACCGCAGTACGTTCTTCAGTCAGAATTCCATTTCACCAAGTTTAACCCGTAATTTTTACCCGTAATTTCACCATAGTACTCCACAAGTCTTCAACTACAACTACCAACTCACCAACCTACTTTAAGTTAGAAATTCAGAAATAGCTAAGAGATTTAGTCAATAAAGAGAAAAAAGCTCTACAACATCAACAAAGCAGAGCAGAGCAATACACAACACCTACACCACACAACTCAAACAAGCAACACTATCACAGCACCACACAAAAAACAAACACAGCAACCAAACAACAACACCACCAAAAAAAGCACAAAGCACAAAAACAGCAGCACAAAAACAGCAAAAAATAACCCAGAAAAAAAAAAAAAATAAATTATCCAACACAACATAGAAAAACCACAACAAAAAAAAAAACCACAAAAAAACAAAAAACCAAAAAAAAACAAACAAAAAAAAAACAAACAAAAAAAAAACAACAAAATAAACAAAAAATCAAAACAAAATCCACATCCCACACCCTAACACATGCGTACGGCATACCGTTCGAACACACATTTACGTACATAGTACACTGTGTACATACTGTACATAATTGTACCTATGAGTAGTCGTCCGACGACCAGGATTTCGAAGGAGTTGGCGAGCTTGGAAGAGGCCATCAGGAGACTGCCGAGCAGCAGAAGCAGATTGCTGAGCAGCATGAGGCAGAACCGGCGCCCCAGTCGGCGCAGCAGGGGCAAGATGGCGAAACAGCCAATCAGAGCGCCGATCGGCTGGCACACGACGATGAAAGACCAGGTAGCGCTGAGCGACAGCGGCGACTTCAAGCTGAGTTCGTGTTCTCGACGCATGGAAGCATTGAGAAAGCGCTCTAACAGTCGCTGAGGAGCGTTCAACACCACCAACTGATAGCCCACCGGCAGACTCGACAAACTCACGGTGGCCAAAGAGGCCAAAGCCAACTGCACGCTCAAGCCTTCCAGCATGATTCCCAGCTTCACTTAGCACATCGCTACGTACAGTACACCATCTTGAATGGAAGCCATCCTATGCGCTTACTTCAACACCGGAAATGAGATTTTACAGGCTTTCGGTCTCTGTAATTCGGCATGTACACTAAAATAAACATAGCAGCAATGAGCTGTATTTGATGTACAGGCACAGGGGGTTGGATAGAGTGAGCTGAGCTTTCCAGCTGGCCGAGCGTGACCTGCATTGTTGTAATTGTTTGCGCGAACAACAGCTATTCTTTCCATCGCTACAACTGGTCAAAAGAACCATGAATGCTCGCACAATACAAGTCACAAGCACTGGCTTTCGAAATAGCTTGTCCGGCTGGCTACGTGATCAGGAATTGATACGAAAGGGTGAGAGATAGAATACCTACCGTATGTAGGGTGAGATAGAATACCTACGGTATGTAAGTGCCTGTACCAAAGGGCGGCAGGTCTGTCTTCTAGCGTGATCTAAAGATTGGCTCAAAAGATTGCAAAAAAATTTAAAAAAAACATCCGAAAAGTAACGGCAACTTGGTCGCAGGCATCCCATTCTCAAGCACTGCATATTCTACCTTTTCCTTGCTTATCAAATCAATTCCTGACATGACAATAATAAAATTTGATCCGGCGCCGTTGCCGTTGTTGCAGTTGTTGTTTGCATGAGTTGCAGATGCTTCTTCAAGTATACCACAGCCGAGAAAAGACGTCATTTCGTGGACTCCTAGACCAATCACATCAAATCGTCGCTCCTCTTCCGGCTTTTCCCTACTTTTTCCTACGGCACTAACGCAGCGCTGTATTTTATTCATGAGTCCATGACCAAGATTTGGTCGTAATCACATCACAGGATGTGTGTTGTATATGTACTGTACTGTGTACATACATGACGGTCATCAAGTCAAGAACAACAACCTTAGAGATGATATTGGTTGTTTGTTGCTGCTGCCTCATGGCGCGTTCACCAGACGTCCGTACGGACGTACGTCCGACGTATCTACATACATGAATCGTGTACTCCTAAATACGTCGGACGATCTAGGAGTACATGGTTTATGTATGTAGATACGTCGGACGTACGTCCGTACGGACGTCTGGTGAACGCGCCATCATTTGAGCTCATGTGATGTTACTGTTGCCACTATTCCGGCGTCGTGTTCGCATATCTGAGCTTGGTTGTTGCCTTCGACATCGAGCTCTTGCTTCCAAATCCTCCTCCTGCTCATACTATTGCTGTATTCTGCGCCCGAAGTCGAATCCGAATCTCAGATTTCGTGGTGAGCGAGTGTGTTGTACGTGCTTGTTGCTGCTGCTATGCCGCGTTTTGATAAGCGATGTACGTCAAAAAAGCATGTCTGTCCATGCGGTTGCTTGCTTGCTGCTACGTCGGACGTACGTTGCTTATGTGAGCGCGGCTTTACGATGTTTCTGGTTGAAAGTGAACATGTCAAACATGTGAACCCCTCTTTGATATTCCCGGTCCATCGGAAAAAGTAATTGCGAGTTTGTGTTGTTTGTGTCATAATAAATACTCCTGCTAGCATAACACGGAAAGAGGGAGCGAAGTGCCGTGCCGTTGCTAATTGTAGTATTTATTTATGACGCAAACAGACTCGTGCGTACTATTTCCGATGGCTCAGGAACAGGTAGTAGGCGCTGATTGAGTCGTGTACTCCTAGAGAGAAAAGTCCCCCGCCTCACCCCTTGCCCACCCCTTCCTTTTCTCTAGGAGTACCTGACTCAATCAGCACCTAGTGAAGCTGAGGTGAATTTGTAGTCCAGTTATGCTCTGCATCCTCTTCTCACGTGGAGGGGGAGAGCGAGCTGTTGTCAAATCCTGCATCCTCCAGTTCTGATACGGTAGAGGCTTCTTCTTCTCCTGCTACTCAATGCGAGGAGGAGGAAGAGAGAGGAGGGAAGGGCTCATCTTCCCTGGTGATCTTCGACAAAGATGGAACGCTCATCTGTTTCCACTCTATGTGGACGCCTTGGGCACTACGCACCGCACAAAAGTACGTACGACACTCCAACTGAGTGAAAGCAGAGAATTCTCATGTCCCCGCGGAGATTCAATTTTTTGCTTGAAAGCTCCCTAGGAGCGACTTCAGAAATCTCTGCTTTCTCTCGATGGAGGCCTGCCACATGTGCTTGTGTATGGACGAGTTGCGGTAACGCACGCGATTGGGTTGGTTGGTCGATAGCGACTATTTTTAGTGAAAGTTTACATCGGTGTCTGCAGGGTCGTCGACCTTGTTCAATCATCTGGGAGCGGAAAAGGAGCAAGCGAAAAGATGAGTTGACAACAAATGACGTCGACGGCCCCGCAGACACCGATCCAAACTTTCGCTAAATACCGCGGAGTCGCTATCGACCAACCCAATCGCGTTACCGCAACTCGTATATATTCGCCGCTGGTAGAGAAACAGGATTGTATGTTCGTACAGTATGTAGTGTAGATTGGAGATCGCGAGTGGTCTGGGTGCTCGTGACCTGGCGAGTGAAGTGTATCGGCTGTTGGGCTTCTGTCCAGTGGAGCAGCGAGTCTCCTCCGGTCTCCTGGCCGAGTCCACCATGCCTGTGATCAGGGGAAAGCTCATCCAGCTTCTCGTCGTACACGGAATGCAGCCCGGTCAGGCAGAAGAAGTTAGTAGTAACCCTTTCCCTCACTCCTAATCTTGCTCCTACTCGTTATCCTTAGTCTGGTGAGGATGTACTATAATAGTATTCAATTCACCACTTGAGTTATTGCTTTCGTCCGGGTGGTCGCAAGATGGCCGCTTAACACATGCCGCACTAAGGCGTCATTGTTGTCAACAAGTCACTTCATTTTGTCGGTTTGGTATCAGTTTGTTTGACAACAAACTGACAGCACCTATATATTATTCGTCAACAAACGGACAAGAAGAGCTGAGCGCCTTGTTGATAACAATGACGGCTTGGCGCGGTATGTGTTAATTTCGGTGTGTTCTTAGGCCCTGGGCTATCGAAAACATTGTGAAGGGTCTGCTCCTCGATGCTCGTAAGTAGGGTACTGTGGGGTAAACCCGGCCACCTAAACTTGCTGTTTCAGCAAATGACGTACCAACCAGCTCATGTGAAAGTGAAGAGGTCAAGAAATCGATTGGTCACAATCGGTCCTTTGGTAACTGAGATATACAGCCCTGAAACTTTAGTGGTCAGATTTCCCCATGGTCGGATGGATTTACCCCACAGTACCCTACTTACGTGCTGCAGTGTGCGTGTGTGCGTGCGTAGGTGGTGAGCAGCGTGTGGGAGTCGTGGGACACGGCGGACGCGCGCTACCTGAAGGGGCTGGTGGCGAACCTGCGCCACCTGTTCCAGACGCTGCGGACGCAGTGCGGCTGCAAGCTGGCCGTCTGCACGGCGGACAGCCGCCAGGCCACGCTCAGCGCCCTGCGCCAGCTGCAGCTGGAGGACCTGGTGGACGTGGTGGTGTGCGGCGACGACCGCGGCACCCAGCCCAAGCCCAGTCCCCACAACGCCCTCAACATCTGCAAGGCCCTCGGTCAGTAGTAGGGTGCTGTGGGGTAAACCCGGACACCTAAGCTCTTTTGAACCTGCTGTTTCAGGCAAATAATGAACATGGTACTGTAAAGTTTGGTGTATTACCCGATCGGGTTATACAAACGAAGTCGACCAATTTGCTCGGAGTATACTCGATATCGGGTTATACAAAATATCGGGGTATATACCAAACTTGCATATTTCAGCATAGAACAGCTTTTTGAAGCATTTGGCGCGTGGTGAATATCGGGTTATACAAAATACTAAAATTCAAAGTCGACCAATTTGCTCGGGTTATATTCGATATCGGGCTATATTCGATATCGGGTTATACACCAAAGTTTACAGTAGCTCATTTGAAAGAGGAGAGTTCGAGGAATTGATTGGTAGAATACGTGTCTCAATCGGTCGCAGGGTTGCTGAGATAGCAGGTGTCCGGGTTTCCCATTCACATCGGAGACGTGCGCCGGGCGTACGCTCAGCGTGTTAATTCCTCGCCGCAATGCAAAAGTATGAACAACCATGGCCGCGCTTGGCGTATGCTGAGCGCACCCCGGGCGTACTTACGTACTTCCGATGTGAACGGGCCGTTGTTATCATTCGCATTACTCGACGTATGGTGCAAACGAGGAAGTAGTGAAGGGTGTGTGTGTGTGTATGTGCAGACATAGAGCCGGGGGACACTTTTATGGTGGGCGATACGATGGCGGATATGGGGATGGGGAAGTCGGCGCAACTCGGCGCCACCATCGGAGTGCTGAGCGGAGTCGGCACTGAGGTACGCAAGGTCACCTCGCGCCTAAGGGAGCTTCATAATGTACGTCACACAAAATAATAGAGGGGAGGGGGTTGGGGCGAATCGCGAATGTGACTTTAGCGTGACGAAGACGATGTGTCACTCTTATGTACAAAAGCATACTAGTTATAGGGGGGATGGCCAATAAAGCGTGACGTAGAGGGGGTTTAGGACGAATGAATTTCTGCGTGACGTACTTTATGAAGCTCCCCAAACTGTTCTATCCTGAGGAAAATATAATACTGTATATCCTTTCTGCGTGTGTGTACCACTAGTCGTGTCATGTAGGCGGAGTTGAGCGATGCGGCGGATCACTTGGTGCCGACAGTGGAGTCCGTGCTTCCCATCGTCCGCCAGAAGCAGAAGGAGGCGGCCGAGGAGAAGCAACAGCCGCCTACAGGCGCCAACCAAGTATGTATCTACAACACACACACGGGCTTCAGCCTCAGGCTCCATCCATACCGCAGTAGTATGTGAAGTACAACACAGTGTATGGCTACAGGGTGGTTTTTTTCTCCTTTACGATTTTGATTGAAAATTTCAACGGGTTACCCTGCACCGATGTCGCTCAAATTTTGCCCAATTATTCGAGAGCGTTTGCCATTTACTTGATAAAAATTTCGAGTTAAAATTCTGCACTGGTAGTGAGAATTATCCCCTTCCTTCCAAACTTGCAATTTCGAGCACCCACTTTTTACTGCTAAATGATTGAAAAACTTTTTTTGGAGCCCAACGGCTCTTTCCTAAGAGCAACATAGTTTCAGCAAGATGAAACCTAAGCCCTAAAAGGGGTTCGCCGTGGCGAAATCCAGCAGGTAAGGCTGCTATGCTGGGGTGATAGAGCAAGTTCTAAGCTTTCATTTGATGTATATATTGTATGTTCGAAAATCGCTGGTTGCGCTGTTACAAGCTGTTGAAGTTTCTATTTAGTACAGGTCCAGTTCAGGGGCCAATTTTTGAGGTTTTTGGCTTGTATCTCTGGCGGGACGGCAGGTAGCCATGAGATCTGCACATGAGCTTGCGTGGTTTCCGCCGATCTATCTCATGGTACCTTGCTTTTCTATTTTTAGCGAAAATTGATGAAGTTATAAGCAAAATGCTTCGAATTTTAGTGGTGTCCACTCCGTTGTGGACAGCACTAAAATTCGAAGCATTTTGCTTATAACTTCATCAATTGTGGAGAGAATTTGAAAAGCAAGGTACCGTGAGATAGGTCGGCGCAAACCACGCCTGTTCATATGCAGATCTCATGGCTACCAGCCGTCCCGCCAGAGATACAAGCCAAAAACCTCGAAAATTGGCCCCTGAACTGGACCTGTACTAAATAGAAACTTCAACAGCTTGTAACAGCGCAACCAGCGATTTTCGAACATACAATATATACATCAAATGAAAGCTTAGAACTTGCTCTATCACCCCAGCATAGCAGCCTTACCTGCTGGATTTCGCCACGGCGAACCCCTTAAACGGACAAAAAACATTAACAGTGTTGGTGGCATTGCTTGGAGATTGTCTCATTTCTCAACAGTGGTGCTCGCGCCTCATCAGTGCTGCATCATCAGCTGATAAACCATAATCACCAGATTTGATGACTCCCGAATTCTTTCTGGGGGTGGAAAGAAGGAAAAAAGGTCTACAAAGACAGTCCAAAGCCGATTACCATTCGAAAAAATGCAGCAGTTGTGCCATTTGCCATGTTTTCTGATATTTTGATGGAAGAATTGTAGCAGTAGTCAAAAATTATGGTGAAAATGTTGAAAAATTGTGATCTCATTTTCTCTGCTGTATTTCTCACTGCCAGTGCAGTATTTCAACTCGAAATTTTTATCAAGTAAAAATGGCAAACGCTCGCAAATAAATGGGCAAAATTTGGGCGAAATCGGTGCAGGGTAACCCGTTGAAATTGGCAATCAAAATCGTAAAGGAGAAAAAACCACCCTGTCCTGTATGTATGTAGCATGCTATTTACGAGTTGCGGTAACGCGATTGTGGTTTGGTCGATAGTGACCCCGCAGTATTTAGTGAAAGTTTGGATCGGTGTCTGCGGTCGATTCAAGCTTTCACTAAATACCGCGGGGTCACTATCGAATTATCGATCGACCAATTAAATCGCGTTACTGCAACTCGTCCATTGGTCGAACAAGTCATACCGGGAAGGTTTTTAAGGCGCCTTCCTCTGCGAAGAAATCCGGCTTGAGACTGTGTGACCCGTCTTCTGCTGGCAGTACTATAGTACAAATTATATTTCTGGGACCCATGCATTATTTATCTCAGGATCTAGCCAACGTAGCTCAAAGCGGTTAAAAATCTCTCGATAACTTTAGCTCGCCTGGAAAATAAAAAAAACCGCATGCGTCTACGTGCCCTCTGTGTCGAGAAATCGCCAAATTCCTTAAGTACTAAAAATGTACACTTTTTTCGATTATTCAGCATAACTGAGCAAGCCGCAAATACTTTTTTATTAAAAGTAGCCTATCCTATGTAGAATTTGATGCAGATTTCAAAAATAGTATTGGTGTTTCAAAAAATTTAACCCCTACCCAAAAATTGTCAAAAATATACAAATTTTGCAAAATTATATACTAGGGGTTAAATTTTTTTAAAACACCGATACTGTTTTTGAAATCTACCCCAAATTTTACATAGGATAGGCTACTTTTAATGAAAAAATTTTTGCGGCTTGTTCATTTATGCTGAATAATCGAAAAAAGTGTACCTATTTAGTACATTTTTAGTACTTAAGGAAATCGGCGATTTCTCAACACAGAGGGCACGTAGACGCATGCGGTTTTTTTTATTTTCCAGGCGAGCTAAAGTTATCGAGAGATTTTTAACCGCTTTGAGCTACGTTGGCTAGATCCTGAGATAAATAATGCATGGGTCCCAGAAATATAATTTGTACTATAATAGTACAGGTCGCCGCTGCTACCACTGGGACAGTATGCAGGCGGAATGGGGCAGCTATAGCAAGCGCGCCATGTTCAAGCGATACGTGGATGGATTGCCGCCTTTCCAAGAGAAGAAGCCTACTCACATCGTAGTCGGTGAGTTTTTATATTGTCCCTCCAACACACAAGAGTACTACAGTTGTTGGCTGATTCACATAGGACGCACTCGGTGTACGTCCGGCTCATCCATATGCCTTTGCGTATCTCGAGCTATGGAGTGTACGCGCAGCGCATGTCTCCATCGTGAATGGGCCGTAGCTGTTGGTGTGTATGTAGGGTACTGTGGGGCAAACCCGGACACGGGGGTAAACCCGGACACCTAGAGTATATCTCAGCAACCATACGTCCGATTGAGACAAGTATTCTACCAATCGATTCCTTGAACTATCCTCTTCCAAACGAGCTACCATGTTCGTCGTTTGCGGTAGCTGGCAAGTTCAGAAAAGCTTGGGTGTTGGGGTTTACCCCGTGTCTGGGTTTACCCCACAGTACCCTATAGTGTGGATGCATAGGCGCTGGTTCTGCGGGTTGTGTGTTGGCGAGTCGTCTGTCTGAAGATGCGGAGAATCGTGTGTTGTTATTGGAGGCTGGACCCAGCGATGATTGGTGGAAGTGGACGATTCACATGCCCGCCGCTCTCATGTACAATCTCGCTCACAAGCGCTACAACTGGTACGCACAGTTGCAGTACATACTCTCCTCTCACCGACGATGTCCCGCCTTCGTTATAATGGGGTACCGAGGGATAAACCCGGCCATAGGAAAATCCGGCCACCTACATAATTTTCAGGGCTGCATATCTCGGCAACCAATGGACCGATTGAGAGAAATATGAGATCAATCGATTCCTTGACCTTCTCCTCTTTCAAATGAGCTATTTGGTTAATCGTTAGCAGAAGCAGCAAGTTCAAAGGAGTTTAGGTGTCCTGATATACGCCATGGCCCGGTTTGTCCCACAGTACCCTACTATAGTCCGGCCAGAGAGAGTTGGCTATGGGACTCGAGTCGCCATGCGTAGTTTGCGTGTACTTCTGCTAATTAGCAGTAAACGAAGCAGGGACAAAAATCCGCAATTGTGAATCTATTTTACGCAACGCGCCTTGAATGCCATAGCGAACTCTTAGTGGTCAGACTATGGGCAGGCAGGCAGATGTGTGTTGTGCAGGTTCTATCACACGCAGGCGCAGTCTGCGATGGAGGATCGCTGTCTGTATTGGCCGAGGGGCCGAGTGTGGGGCGGCTCGTCGTCTCTCAATGCTATGGCCTACGTACGAGGACACCCCGACGACTATGACCGATGGCAGAATGAGGAGAACTGTCCCAACTGGGATTACAGGTGCTTTCACCCTATTCCTCGACACTGGGGGGTAGGTACGTACGTGGTAACTTGAGATGCATTTGCGCCCCTGATTTCTTCTTGCGCCTCAAAATTCAGCTGCCAGAGGCGCAACATTACTGTATGTGAGATATGAAGGTATGCCACAGAGTCTCTGACAACCAGGTATTTGGTCCTTTGCGCCTCAAGTTTTTGTTGGCTACCTACCCCCTGAGTACTACAGATGTACACTGCGTATGGTACTGTGAGGTAAAACCCGACCACCTAGTACTGACGCTGTCGTTCTTTCTACTGGGTTGCCGGGTATACCCCATATGGGGAGCTTCATAAAGTACGTCACGCAAAAATTCATCCGTCGCTACCCCCTTTCCCTATGTCACGCTTTATTGGCTCCCCTCGGTATGCTTATGTACGTAGAGTGACACATTGTCACGCTTGCGTTACATTCGTCCCAATCCCCCTCCCCCTATTTTGCGTGACGTACTTTATGAAGCTCCCCATATGATACCCTGCGTACTGTATGTATGGTATGGCGTGTGGATTGCAGGTACTGTATTCGTCCCAATCCCCATGCCCCCCTCCCCCTATTTTGCGTGCCGTACTTTATGAAGCTCCCCCTATGATAGCCGCGTATGGTTTGGGTGTGGGCGGCTTGCAGGCACTGTCTTCCGTATTTCAAGAAGGCGCAGCTACGCACTCGCTGGGCGCTATGGGACTCTTAGTTGTCCTGCGTAGTTTGCACGTACTCCTGCAAAATAGGAGTACACGAAGCACGGACAGAAATTCGCATTTGTGAATCTATTTTGCGCAACACGACTTAGTGCCTAGACTATAGTACTGAAGGACGTTCTTTCTACTTTGTTGCCCGAGTTACCCCATGATACCCGCGTATGGTTTGGCGTGTCGGTGGATTGCTGCAGGCACTGTCTTCCATATTTCAAGAAGGCGCAGACGCACTCGCTGGGCGGCGACCTGTACAGGGGCGACAGCGGGCCGTTGTACGTGAGCAGGGGCGAGGAGCTGCATCGGAATCCACTCTACGCCGCCTTCCTGCGGGCTGGAGAGCAGGCCGGCTTCGGGTATACGGACGACATGAACGGATACAAGCAGGAGGGCGTCGGACCCATGGACATGACCATCAAGTCAGCCTTTCTCTATCCCTCTCACACACACACTGGGGCGCCACACACGTAGCGAGACAACTCCTGGGGAATTCCCCGTAAGTACATAAAACATAAGCGATGAAGCATAGGGAGGTCAGTGAATTCACCGGGAATTTGGAACTCACCGAGATAAACTTTGCGCTTGGGAGCAAGTGAGAATGCTCAAAACGCAAAACAAAGCTCGATGTTCATACTCACCACGTGTGTTGGGCGCACTACTGGGACTCCGCACACGTGAGCTCGCTCCGAATGCGGAACGAACTCACTCGGAGATCGTGTGTAGTGCCCCACTACATAGCTCTACTACTGTACATGGCTAGCGCGGCTATGATGATACTGTTCAGTGTACTTCCGGTTTAGAAAGGCATATTAGCTGCCGACCACTAGTGTTTCCCACCTTTTCTTCCTTTTCACTTGTTTTTATGTTCCTCTCCCTCCGGCCCAATTGGCCCGCTGGCTCTCTGTTTTGGTTCTAATGGAAGGTAGGACGCAGGACGTCTTGTATGTATGTTCGTGTAGGTCGGGCGTGCGATGGAGTGCGTCTCGTGCGTACTTGTGGCCGGCGTTGGCGGAGGGTCGACGCAATCTGAGCGTGGTCTCCAATGCGCTGGTGTCTCGCGTTCTGATGGACGGCAGAAGAGCCACCGGCGTGGAGTTGACGCGTCGCAAGAACCAGAACGAAGATTCCGAGGATCCTCTCACCTCCCAGCACCTGGAAAAGGTACTAATACAGACGTGGGCACGGTTTTGAGGGTGGGGGTCTGTCAGTGGGGGTATGCAGGAGGTCAAAAGTGGGGGGGGGGGGGGTGGTGCGTACCCCCACCAAAAAAAATTTTTTTGCCCACGTACCCCCAGATTTTTTACGTACCCCCAAGAAAAAAACCTCACGTACCCCCAGCATATTTACGTACCCCCAACTGTAAATGGTGTACTACATAACCCCACAAAGTCTATATCTATCCCCAGAAAAAAATGAGCACTATTTTTTTTGCACACAGTGCAACAGTTTTTATTGTGCACCTTGTAATATTTATACAAAATGCAGTGGTGGGTTGATAAGAGTGGTGTGTAAGTAATGTATGTGTTCGAATCGAATTTCAACTGTTGAATACTTTAGCAACTTGTCTAGAATGATATGGATAAACCATTATAATAAAACTATTCACTACATTGTGCAACTACAAACAACAATTCTTGACAATGCATGCACTTTGTGGAGTATGTAAAAAGTCTGAACATGGATGTAAGCCAGAGGAAAAAAGGGTGGGGGTACGTGTCCTGGCAGACAAACTGCTGATTTCAAGTTTGGGGTTACGCGGTGGGGATACGTAGTGCTGTTTTTTTTCTGGGGTTACGCGGGGGTATGTTGCTTTTCATTTTTCCTGGGGGTACGGGTGGGGGTATGGAGAGGTAGGGGTGGGGGTGCGTTCAACATACCCCCCCTCACCCCCAGGCCCACGTCTGCTAATACCAGGAATAGTAATATAACAGGGGGAGTCATAAAGAGCAGCTTCCAAACGGCTGATTTTCGCATGCATCCAAAGTCCAAGCATTCCAGCAGTCGTAGATAAATAAAGCTGGCACCATTGCATGCGCCGATTTTCTTCTTTTTTTCCAACGGTGTCAGCTCCGTTGAGGTTCGTAAGCTCATTCCACTTTATTTACACTGTGTATGTACGTAGTACGTACACTGCTGTGTGTACAGTAACGCCTGTCTAGTGTCTCCTACCAAGAAGCTACGTACATACCGTACCTTTTTACGAGGCGCCGGTCTGTAACGTGCCGCGTTTTCTGTGGCGATAGCAGGGAACCGAACAGGAATCGAACCCGCTACCTTCGCTCACAGCGGTGAACCACTGTCCTCGCCTACGTCGACAGTGGGGAGCTACAGACGTGAACTTCGAATTCGCTCCAAATTCGGAGCCCTGACTATGCTTCAACATGCAAAATCACCGAGTTCGCTCCGAACTCGCTCCGTTTTTCGGAACGTCCGTGTGAACTGCCGAGTTTGTAATTCGAAGTCGTGTGAGTCATTGACGTTCGTTTCGGTTCAAAACAAAGTCATTCCAAACTCGGAGCGAACTAACTCGGAGCGAGCACGTCTGTAGCGGGCCAGTGAAGTACGTTGCAGGACAATGTGCATTATTACGATGTATGGTACATACGTATGGTTGGTTGTGTGTAGATCTACTGTGAGGCGGATGTGATTCTGTGTCTGGGCGCCATCGGGACGCCGCAGGTGTTAATGCTGTCCGGCTTGGGTCCAGCTGAGCATCTGATGGATCACATGATCACGCCAGCCTTGGATGCTTTGCCGGGCGTCGGAAGAAATCTCCAGGATCATCTGGAAATCTACGTTCAGCACGCTTGCACTCAAGTATGTACGTTTGTGCGAGCAACGGCTACTACGTATTTGTAGCTTCCTGGGTACGACAGAATCGAGAAGAGGAAAATTTGCCGAATGTGCCGGCAGGGAATCGAACCCTGGACCTCTCGCGTTCCAATCGAGCACCTTAAAGATTTGACTACACACCTGAATGACCTCAGTCACACAGTTTTCTCCTGAGAGGGCGCCTATTTGGCACCTCAAAATCAGCTACGTATGGCCGACTAGAGTGACAGAATCGAGGACAATTTACCAAGTGTGCAAGCAGGGAATCGAACCCTCGACCTCTCGCGTTCTAGCCGAGCGCCTTAACCAGTTGACTACCCGCCTGGATGAGCTCAGTCACACAATTTCCACTTTTGAACATGACAGCTTGCTGGGTGCATGTGGCGGCTGGGTGCTGTTGTAGCCGATAACGCTGTACGACAAGAGCAGTTGGCGCTTTCCGCTGAGCATGGGGCGGATCGGCCTGGAGTGGTTGAGCAGACGGACGGGGGAGGGGGCGACGTCGCATCTGGAGGCGGGCGGCTTCCTCCGTAGTCGCCCCACGGTCCCCCACCCCGACATCCAGCTGCACTTCCTCGCCGGCACCGTACACGACCACGGCAGACAGCCCATGCGGCAACACGCTTTCCAGGTACGCTACTTTACGCGCTCTCTCCGTCTACCTTTGGAGAACAAGTACAGTGTGCTTCCAAGGAAAAGGTTCCCGGATGCGCCGTACTTTGCACGCGGCGCATAGACAGCCTTCGTTTTTCCAACCTGTCCACCCAAACCCGGGATGCACGACTTTGTGCGGTTTTTTATGGTATTCGTCAAGATTTTGCCTACTCTATACAGTGCATCACAAGTCCCATTTTGCAGCGCTTCTTTTCTACCAGTATGACGCTTGCGTCACCACATTGCCTGCCACATTATTTCAATCACTCGCTAGATATCTTTCTTTTGATGCGCGTGTAGGTGCACGCGGGTCCGATGCGACCGCGAAGTCGGGGCTGGTTGAAGCTGCGCACCGCGAGCATCCTCAGCCACCCCCTGATCCAGCCCAACTACCTGGCGGAGGGCAGCGGGGACGCGGAGGCGCTGCTCGAGTGCGTCCGCCTGTCGCGCGCCCTCTTCGCCCAGTCCGCATTCCGCGCGTACGCGGGCGAGGAGCTGGCGCCCGGCGCGCGCCTGCAGACGCCGGAGGCGCTGGGGCGCTGGGCGCGCACCCGCGCCGACTCCGCCTACCACCCCTGCGGCACCTGTCGCATGGGCGCCGCCGCCCCCGGAGCCGTCGTCGACCCCAGCACCATGAACGTCTGGGGCACACACAACCTCAAAGGTACCCCAACCCGCAACCAAAAATATTTGCCTTTCGCGATAACGCTGTGCGTGATTTTCGCAGTGCACTTAGCTAACTTGCACTTTTTAGCACACTACCAAAACTCGCTACGTAGGAAATTTTTGTGTACTCCTAGAGCGCGCGCTTTAGGAGTACGTGGCAGATTTTGTTTTCTGCCACGTACTCCTAGAGCGCGCGCGCTAGGAGTACGCAAAAAAATTTTACTACGTGGCGAGTTTTGGTAGTGTGCTAAAAAGTGCAAGTTAGCTAAGTGCACTGCGAAATCACGCACAGCGTTATCGCGAAATGCGAATATAATTGGGCTTGCAACGCCGAACGAAATCAACGGTACTCTGATACGTACGTAGGTAGGTACGTACACACTGTATTTTAGTATGTACTGTACATGGAGGGAGTGCGTTGTTGTGTTTGCAGTGGTGGATGCGTCTCTGATGCCGAGTATTGTGAGCGGGAATCTGAATGGGCCAGTGATCATGATGGCAGAAAAGGCTGCTGACATCATTCGTGGACGCTCTCCCCTACCTCCTCTCGATGTGCCAATATGGAGACCCGAGCACCCGCAACAAGAGGAGGAAAGAAGAGTGGGCAATGCGATCGCTTGATCATTTGCATCCCTTTCCCTTTCATTCCTTTCCCTACACACTGTACATACCCATTTGTACGTGTTTGCCGTCCCTCTATGTGCTTTCGAACATACGATACGCGGTCAACCGCTGTAATTTTTGACTTGGTATACCTACATCTGTGAATGTGCTTTGTTTGCTGTTAATTTTAAGTCTTTTTCTTTTACCTCAAAGGTGCATATTCTAACTGATGATGGTTAAGGACCACCTGCATTCTTTAATCCGGTGTGTGTGTGTACAAATGAGAAAAGGCCTATAGCTTCTCTTCGTCGATGGTACATTATGTGCAATTCCCTGTTTACTCATCAAGCGTAAGCGTTATCAGATGACTCTTGTTACACTGCTTTCATATCAGTTGAGCATCGATGGTGGTTGTTGATTGGTGAGCGCTGCATTGGTTACCCTTACAACGTGCACCGCATTGTGCTTTAGTGCGTGTGCGCAGTATTTGTCTTTTGTCTGCCGTATTGGTAAGCTGTTGAAAATTTGCTGAAAGGCTTCAGTCCAGTGTGATCTTCGAAATGACTACTAAGGAGCAGCGTGAAGCAGTGGTGACGCGGACTCGGTGCGGAGATGTGGAAGGTGAAGTATTTCTGGTTGCTGATGGTAGGGTGAAAGTGGATGGCTACAGGGGCATACCATACGCCGCGCCTCCCATCGGTGATCTCGCATTTGCGGTAGGTTTTTGGTTGGTTTCACGAATTTCTGTATCTGGTTCTGGTGCGTATTTACGTATACGTAGAAAGAAGGTGTGTGAGTTGAATACACTATGTAGAAACCAGTTGCTGTGGCACCCTGGGAGGGGGTGTTGAAGACGAAACGATGGCCGAATAGGGCGATTCAGTCGTGGTCGGTTGGTCAAGTCCTGGCGAAACTACTGCCGAAGCTGGAGTCTGACAGCCAGGACTGTCTCTATCTCAACGTCTTCTGCCCTCACGAAAAAGTACAAAACTAGTGATGTCAGAGTAAAATTTTGGGCAACATTTCCTGGGTTACCTGGCCAATTTTTGCCTGGATAACTTTCTTCTCAGATGCAGTTTACTTTGCCTGGATGGGCCTGTGCTGGGTAAAGTTACCTGACCACTTTACCTGGCCTGATGCGTTGCTGGGTATTTTTACCCGTACTGTACCTGTTCGAAAAAGACCCAAGTTGACATCACTAGTACATACCTGCTCTTAGTTGACAGACACCTACTGTATGTTGCGCCCAGCCTCAGATGGGAGCAGATTTCTCCTACACTTCAGTGGGGCGCTACACACGTGCTCCAAGGAAGCTCCGAGGGAATTCGGACCGAGTTCGGAGTCACTTCGTTTTGCACCGAAACGAACGTCAATTGCTCACACGTCTTTGAATTGCAAACTCGGCTATTCACACGCACATTTGGGAAAACGGAGCGAGTTCGGTGCGTACTGCGAACTCGGAGATTTTGTGTTAGCGTTTGTGTGATTTTGTGTTTGTTTGTGTTAGTATTTTGTGATTTCTGTAAGCACAGTCAGCGCTCCGAAATCGGAGTCCACGTGTGCAGCGCCCCAGTGTTTGTTTTAGTGTATCTCTGAGCCTGATGGATACGCGGTGATGGTTTGGATTCATGGAGGTTCCTTTCATATTGGTTCCTCATTGGAATACGGCTACAGGGGCATCACCGAGCAATTGGTCTCGAAAGGGGTCATTTTCGTCTCCATTCACTACAGACTCGGACCTTACGGTGGGGTGCCGCAGAAACTACAGGATATGCATAAATTTGTAAATTTTACTCTCTAACAGTAAAGTACTGTGGGGTAAACCCGGACACGGGGTAAACCCGGACACCTAAGCTCCTCTAAACTTGCCGCTTCAGCAAATGTTGAACGTGGTAGCTCCTCATTTGAAAGAGGAGACTCTTCTTTTCAAATAATGAGCTACCGTGTTCATCACTTGCTGAAGCGGCCAAGTTCAGCAAAGCTAAGGTGTCCGGGTTACGATATTTTTCTCATCAGGCTTTTTCTCTTCCGGAGACAAGGCGGCGGGTGGCAATTGGGCCCTGTGGGATCAGCGTATGGCTCTCATGTGGGTGAGAGAGAACATTGCTTGCTTCGGTGGCGATCCGAAGCGGGTGACTGTCGTGGGCGAAAGTGCTGGAGCTGCCTGCGCGTCACTGCTCACACTCTCTCCTCATTCCTCTGGTAAGCAAGCTGTGCCTACGTTTACTTGTAACCATCAAGTACCTAATTAATTACAGCTTGCTGCAAAGTGCAAAGGGTGCATGTTTTGTGCCATCCTTTTTTCCATGATTGAGCAGCTCCTAATTGTTCAGCAGTAGTGGCTGATAGAAGTTTAAGCCTAAAGCCTAGGTATCTTTGTAATCTCCAACTTTAGGTTGTGCATGTAAGGCTTCGATGATTGATGGCATTAGTAGGTTCGGCATTTAATTTAGTAAATTATGGTCACTGTTGCAGGTCTATTTGAGCAGGCGATATTGATGAGCGGCAGTTACACTGCACCCTGGGCAGTGAGTGAGCAGACAGTGCGTCACAGCAAGATGTTACTGCAGGAACTGGGATGCGAAAGCGATGATGGCAACGCCATGCTTGCTTGTATCAGGTCAAAGACAACCGAGCAGATTGCAACTGCGGAAAGCAAAGTGGTAGGTATTATAGTCCATAGTTAATGCAATACTATCCCTTTTTCTTCTTGTCCGGCCCCAACCCTTCCTCTTCCAGTCTTTTGGCCAGCCGAAACATCAAAGCCACGAGGCGAGTTTCAACACAGGGACGAAGAAATTATTTCGCTGCTCCTATTGGAGCTGCCTCCAATCCAAGACTGGAAGATACTATCGTACACTTCGATGATGATGTTTCGACTGGGCCTGTGCCATTCGTATTCATTCGTTCACATTCATTCATTCGCATAAATATGTGACATTCGCATGCAGTACGCTGGAACAAGGCAAACGCTGCTTATTCCGAGGATGGATGGGGACTTTTTCCCCGAACCACTGGATCAGTTGGTCAAGAAAGCGCCGCCTAAGCTCATTATCGCAGGAACAACCAAGGACGAATTCGGTCTATTTGGTAAGCGCTTCTGATAGCGATTGTGCCCGATGTAGCTGTAGGTAGGGTACTGTGGGGTAATCCCGGCCATCATGGGGTAAACTCGGCCACCTATGCTCCTTTGAACTTGCTATTTCAGCACATGGTGAACCAAATTGCTCATTTGAAAGTGGAGAGTTCAAGAAATCGATTGGTGTAGTATCTGTCTCAATTGGGGTTCCACTGGTTGCAGAGATGTACATCCCTGAAACTTAGGTGGCCGCGGTTTACCCCACTGTACCTTACAAGGTACTGTACATATGTGCAGCACAGTGTGGTTCATATTTTCCAATTCCTGTTTGTATCCGCTGCATATGTACATGTAGTAACTCCTCCACTGAAGGAGATAGTGACGTCGATGTCTGCTTCCGATGACTCCTTCACTCTGGATCACTTCCGTGGCTTTCTCCATTTCCTCACCTGCTCTTCTGGCAAGTTCAAGAACGGAGCTCTCCTGAAACGTCTGGCCACTCATCATTACCTGGATTCACAACTGGAGAAGGTGGAGGAGGAGGGCGAAGCAGCCAATCGTCTCTTTCTCATTGATCAATACGTCAAGGTGGTCAAGAGGTCATGCATGGATCTGCCATGCAATTTTAGTTAACTGTTAACCCCTCCTCTATTTCGATGGTCGCCGCGACCAAAATGCGATCGCACTAGTGTCGCAGTACTATCCCACGCGATCGCGTTTTGGTAGCATTTTTTCTAACATATTTTTCCATACCAAATGTTTCCAGTGAACCTCCGATGGCGTTTTGGATTATTTGATTTTGTCGGCGGGGCTTGCATTTTGGTCGCGGCGACCATCGAAATGGAGGAGGGGTTTGAAAAGTTCCAAATACTGTCGTTCCTTAGTTGAATGAGGTTTATTGTTGCAGCTATTCAGCGATGTGTTTATGCATTATCCTCAGATGCAAGATGCTGAAAGTCGATTGGCCAATGGCTCCACAGTATGGCTTTACTCCTTCGATTATTTCAATCCTGCCGTTTTCCCTCCAGAACACAAGCACAAAGGTATAACCAATTATATATTTTTGGTATTACGTACGGTCCGTGTAACCTGGTACGTACGTATCCTGGTATTCGGGTACGATACGTATAATGGTACCCTGGAACGTTACATACCATGGAACCTGGTACGTACCCTGGTACCCTCGTACCCTGGCGCGGTATGTTTGTACGTTACGTTACCATGGACCCCCAATGTGCACACCCAGCAAAAGCAAGCCTACGTACAGGTTTGGTCATTGTGCTCACTTTGATGTTGGTCGATGGCTGCAGGTGTATTCCATATCATGGACTTGATCTATCTGTTCCATGCCCATTTCTGGCAGTCGTTCCCGTTCAATGAAGACGATGATCGCATGATGCATGTGCTGTCAACTCTTTGGACAAACTTCGCAAAATACGGGTAGTCTACTCTCAAGCAAGGCTCACATGTGTGGAACAAATCTGCTTTTCGCCATAGTAAAGTACAAAATGAGCGCACATTGGGATAATGGGATAAGGGAATGCGTGTATGTTTTCAGTAATCCGACACCTGCCAAAGAAGCGGACGCTGCTGCACCATTGAGCAGATGGGAAGCGATCAGTTCCTCCACACCTGATCGATATCTCAGTCTGACTCCTCGACCAGTCATGAAGCCGCACTACAATCCTCATTGCCGCTCCTTCTGGAAACTGCTGCTGCCGGACATTGAAAAACTTGGCACCACTGAAGCTGCTACAGAAGAAGAAGAAGCAAAATCAAAACAAACTGCAAAGGTTTAGGAAATGTACTCTGCTTGCTGCACTGTGACTGTGCTGTGCTGTCTTGTGGAGACGATGTGATTGCAGAGCGATTGCTGTGAGCAACGAGCAAGAGAGCAATACTCTGTTTGCATTTTCTGTCAAATAATAGAAACATTTGCAATAATTATACGCATTTGTCTGTTCAAGGATACCTAAACCGAACCGGTAGTAAAGTTTGGTTTAGGAGTCCTTGGCCTGTTTGTTGCGTTTGGAAAAAGAAAAACAAAGCAAAGATCGAAAAGACAGGCGAAGTTGGTACTTGGTTGGTTGGTGCCGGCAGAGTGGTCATTTGTAAAAGACAACCAAACAACCAACAACCAAACAACCAAAAGTGTTGACCTCTTGAAACTAGCTCCGCCAAAATGACGCACATGGTTTGTTTCTTTGAATTGTACCCTGTGCTCATTGTTAGTGCGATCCTCCATCTTCTCTATCCGTTACACGCTGGAATACTTGAACAGTCGCTATGGGGCACTTTTTTACAAAATGTTATCAAAGAAGCAAGTTGGGCTTTTAAAAATAGGACAGGACTTAGGGTTTAGGCTTAGGCTTAGGCTTAGGTATTAGGCTTAGGCTTAGGTATTGGATTTAGAGGAGTAGGCCCAAGCCTAAGCCTATGCCTAAAGCCTCGGTCCTGTTCAAAGCCTATTTTGAAAGAGCACAGCGTGCTTTCTTTGATTACATTTTGTACAACAAAATTCCCTGTAGCAACTGTTCAACTATTCCAGCATGTAGCACTTGGTGTGTACCATATGGGGGCAGAGGGACACAGTAGGGACACAGGGACACAGTAACTTCCAGATGATCTAACCAATCTGCTCTCGCAATCAACAAGCATGGATGGAGGAGAAAGAGGAAGTAAAGGTGGAAGGTGGAGGATAGATAAAAAGGGTGGAGGATCGCACTGATAATGAGTACAGGGTACAATTCAAAGAAACAAACCATGTGCGTCATTTTGGCGGAGCTAGTTTCAAGAGGTCCACACATTTGGTTGTTTGGTTGTTGTATGTATGTTGGTTGTTTGGTTGTCTTTTACAAATTACCGGCAGAGTTGCCAATGTCAGTACTATAGTACTAGATTTGGTACTATTTTGACTTGTCTAGTACTCAAAAATTGGCCTAGTACTTTTAGTACTATTCTAGTACTATTCGGGTGGAGACTGGGGGAAGGGAACATTTTCAGCTCAGTATTGGAAAATGGCCAATTTTGACGCATGTTTGGGCATATTTTCAAAAATTTTCTCACCTCAAAAAGTAGCGAAAAGCACAAAAATTGGTGAAAAAACGCTAAAAGACCATGATTTTCCTTACAAAATGAGATTTAGAGCCACCCCATTGCCTGCAATCGCAAATTTTACCTCCCCAAAATTGATTTAGTACCAATTTACATCGGCCTAGTACTATTGGCTCCTCAAGACCTGGCAACCCTGGGTGCCGGTGCGGATTGATTGGTTAGATTGGTCTGGTAGATGATCGGTGTTATTGAAGCCTGCTTTATTCCTTGTTGAAGCTGAGCAGTGACTCTGGTCGCATGCGCTTGTACAGCAAGCAGAACAGAAGAGTAGAATGACGGCAACGCGGCATTCCTTGCAGCGTCAGTTGTTTCAGTTCGGAGACGAGAGAATCGTCAGTGTCATCAACGTTTTGAAGGCAGGAAAAAAGAAGCAGAAGGCGAGCTTCCTCTGTCTCACAGGTGAACAGCTCATGCCGCGTTCACCAGACGTCCGTAACGGTCGTCGTCCTTCCGTAAATTCGTAACGGACGTATCTACTTATGTATGGTACTGTGGGGGACACGAACACGGGGGTAAAACCGGACACCTAGTATATCTCAGCAACCATGCGACCGATTGAGACAAGTATTCTACCAATCGATCCTTGAACTCTCCTCTTTCAAATGAGCTACCACCATGTTCTTGATTTTCTGAAGCGGCAAGTTCAGAAAAGCTTAGGTGTCCGAATTTACCCCATAGTACCCTATATTGTTGGCCATGTACAGTACTTTATGTGCTTATCCGTTTATACGGATGCAGCGTATGAACGAGTTGCTTGGCTTTGTAGTTACGTCTCATCACCCTGTGACCGTGCGTTTGCATTTGGTAAAGAGCAGTGATAAAGCGGAAAGTTACAAGAAAGCACAAACATGGCTGCTGAAGGATATACAACAGGTGGACGGCATAAACCCGAGAAAAGTAAGCCAAGTTGTTCAAAATGAATATGGAAATCGCTTATGAACGTGTTGACGTCATGTACTCACTCAACAGAACCTGGGTGGGTGCTGTACGTATACGGTACAGTACCAGTGAGTAATCATTCTGCTATGTGAATTCTTTCAGGCGATTGGAGATCTGGAAATCACAATTGATAAGCCCTACAAGTGGATAGCCACAAACGTAGCTGAGAAGGAATTCTTCATCAAGCAGTTATGGAAGGTGCGTACATAACCTACAGTACATACAGCACGTATGTAATTTCTCACAGTTTGTGAAAGAGGTAGGTACACAAGTCCTCTGCTCATTCCCATAGGCATGCTGCTACAGGATTTGTTTATTATTATGCTGCAATATTTGGCTACGAATTTTTACGTATTCACAAACAATCTGCGTGCATATGCCATTTTATCACTCCAGGGGACTGGATGGATACGGCTTCACTTGTATTTTTTCTTTCCCTTTCTTTTGCCGTGTCGATTTTATATTTTTTCCGAAAGTGCATTTTTTTCGCGCCATTTTTATGTCACTCAGGTATGTAGGTACGTATGACGTACGTCAGATTCATGTGCACTATTATTGTTTATCTGAAGCGCAGCTGCTCACTTTTGCGACTACTAATCTATGCATTCGGATACGACAAAGTACGTTGGCTTCCTATTCTGCTTTTTCTAGTGAGCGCTACTATTCAGTTTTACGTACACGTACGTATGTTATTGCACATTGCTGATGATTCTTTTCATAATTCGGATACTAACTTAACTAGATCGCACATCCTCGACTCTGCCCATTGTATACGTACAGAACTCAGTATTCTGTATTCTGTCCATTTAGTAGCGTTGCTTGCTGCCCCAAACTCGCGCAAACCTAACAATATTGTTGCATGAACATGAAATAATCCTGAAACGTGAATACCAGTGCAGCATCAGCAAACTGTAGTGTGTACGTTGGTATCCATTGTACGTACGTACGTCCTGTACTACTGCTTATTACATTATGTACGTAATTGTGACGGGAGTTTGCAGGACAGCTACTGTGAATGTTCGTTGTTGTAGCTATCTGCACGGTATCTGCCAGCCCAGAAGCCGGACTTTGTCAACGTGTCGCTGCCTGTCGACGAAATGGGTAAGGAGAAGTTCCTGCTTTCACCCTGACTCCGTTCCTAAGCTGGTGCACGGGTTTGTAGTCCTCTGAATATTAGCGGACCTACGCAGCGGTCCACGCGCGCCGTAGAAAGTACGGCGCGTGCGCGTGGAGTTGCGAAAGGAGAGGATGGGGCTTGGCACGCTTCGAACTGTCGAAGATGGATTTCTTTCGCAGCTGTCTACGCGCGCGTCCTACTTTGTACAGTGCAGGTTCGCTAATTCAGAGGTCTACAAAACCACTGTGCACCAGCTTCGGCGCGGATTCATGGTTCTATCTCTATTTCTGAGCTGTTGCAGTCATCGGTCTTTGTCAGGGACTGTGCATGCACTATGCAGCATCGGTTCCACTGCCGCATGCTTTATGCATTGAACTATATAGTCAGGCCAGAGAGAGTTTGCTGTGGCACTGTCAAGTCGCCCTGCGTAGTTTGCATGTACTTCTGCTAAATAGGAGTACTCGAAACACGGACAGATATCCGCATTTGTGAATCTATTTTGTACAACGCGCCTTGGATACCATAGCAAACTCTTACTGGCCAGACTATATTGAACGGAGGACAGTACATACCTCAGCCTGTCGTATTTGGTAAGTAGACATATGTGATGTTGATGTAGAGTTTTTGCCGTTGGGGTCGTCGGACATGCGGATGGCGAGCGAAGAGACGGAGAGCGTGCAGACAGAGGCGGAGGGCGAGTACCAGCCAATCACCGGCAAGGAGGAGGCGGACTTTCGGCGGCTCTTGGCCCGGTGCCAGCTGAGCATCGGAAAGGCGGAGATATTTGCGCAGGAACTCAGCAAGGAGCTGTCCATTCTTGACGGGGTTGGTTATTCGCCTTCAGTAGTAATTTATTAGGTGTGGTGAAATAAGGAAAGTGTCAAGAAAGTTAAAGCTTCCACTTGAGAACTCTTCACAACGTACAAAACAACGCGACATGTTGTTCTGGCAAATGTTTCGGCACAAATTTATGCTTGATGCCGCGTTCACCAGACGTCCGTAAATCCGTACGTCCGTCCGTAAAGCGTATCTTGGAGTACATGATGGCACATCGCAAACAACCGTCTACTCCTAGATACGTTTTCCGGACGTTACACAGATTTACGGACGTATGGTGAACGCGGCATGAGGGACTGAAAGGACAAGAGCGACAACTACCTGCCTGATGCTGCGTTATTTCAAGCACACTTAGATACAACGCAAACGTACCACTGACTGTATTGTAGTATTCTGCTGATGCTTCTCTCGCGTGTAGGCGAATATTCAAGCGATTATGGGGAGCGAAGAGCAGATCGGATCGCTGATGACGTCATTGGACAAGGCGTTGGAGGAGTCCAATCAGATCGAGCAGCATCTCAATGCCTTGGACGACTTCCTCACCGTATTTGCAGTACATGCTCTTCTAATTTGCTACTACATGTGTACGTGTAGTCTCTATTGTAGCACGTGCGCGAGAGCGTGGAGATGATGGAGGACCGGGGCAATGTGGTGCAGGTGGAGACGAGCAACCGAAAGCAACTCATGGAACAACTCAACCTCTTCCTCGTAAGCTTCAGTAATGCCCTCATTCCGCGTTCAGATTGGCTACATACGTCGTGCAAAAAGGTCCTTGCTTCATTACTACATTGCTCGCTTTTCGGGTATGCGTTAGACGTATGCGTACGTCGCTTATCTGAACGCGGCTTCACGCACCTAGCGTGGCCATTTTCCTATAGTCTGGCCAATAGCAGTTGGCACTTGGACTCAAGGCGAGTTGCGTAGTTTGCATGTACTTCTGCTAAATAGGAGTACACGAAGCGTGGACAGAAATCCGCATTTGTACATCTGTTTTACGCAACGCGCCTTGAGTCCAAGTGCCAACTGCTATTGGCCAGACTATAGCTGCTGGCTGAGTAGACAGCTAGGCGAATAAGCAATATAAATATAATAAGCATTGCGTTTCGTACTAAATGTTTTGCTCAACAACGCTTCTCTCTGACAACCAGCTATGACACCCACACCACATCACACATGCCTCGCTAAAGTCCCCTCTTGTGTTGGAGGATATCACGCGGGAAGGGTATTCAAATTCGGTCTTTGTGGAAGCCGCCTACTTGGCTGTTGTGGGTTGTCTTGCAGATGGCGTTAGATTTTGCAACGGAGAGTCAGGCAGTGCTGAAGGAGGCGAATTTGTCGCAGCCCACCGGCATCAGTCGCTGTACGCGCGCCGCACAGCAGCTACACAAATGCACGCAGGCCAAAGTCGCGCCGGGTATGCCTACATAGTAAAAGGGGAAATTGTGTGACTGAGGTCAACCGGGTGTGTAGTAAAATGGTTAAGGCGCTCGCCTGGAACGCGAGGGTCCATGGTTCGATTCCCTGGCACATTTTCCTTCTCGACTAGTACACGCACTGTGGGGTATACCCGGCCACGGGGTGAACCCGGCCACCTAAAAAGCTCTTGAACTTGCTGTTTCAGCAAATGATGAACCAATGAGCTCATTTGAAAGAGGAGAGCTCAAGGAATCGATTGATACAGGGTGTCTCACGTAGACCTACCTAACGATCCAGCCTTATAACTTCCGTATTACAGTAGATATCAAGCTCAAATTTTGTCCCCAGAAACCCCAGAATATACCATTTGTTGTGGCAAAATTTGAGCTAGATAGGTCAACTAGGGATGAAATTACGAGGTTAGAAATGTTGGACCCTGTTTTTCGCATTTTCCGCACTGAGCGTGGTTTTGGGACAAAAATCTTTTGCTGAGCATGGTCAAGCAGCTCATCCAACATTGAAATATGGCGGAACAATAATGGCTGAACGTCATCACGGTCCAGAACACAAAGGATACAAAAATACAGGCGATTTACCGCCCATAACAGCCTTCAAGGAGCTGTCGAGGTCAATAGCGGCACCAATGATTTCAAAATGTTGAAAAACGTGGTCAAAAATTTGCAAGCTTGTAATTTCATCCCTAGTTGACCTATCTGGCTCAAATTTGGTCACAACAAATGGTATATTCTTGGGTTTCTGGGGACCAAATTTGAGCTTGATATCTACTGTAATACGGAAGTTATAAGGCTGGATCGTTAGGTAGGTCTACGTGAGACACCCTATATATATAATTTGTCTCAATCGGTCCAATGGTTGCTGAGATATGCAGCCCTGAAACTGAGGTGGCCGGATTTTACCGTTACCGGGTTTACCCCATGGTACCCTACATGGCACATGATTGTGTACATACTCTAACTACAGTGTACGCGCGTAGTATGATGTGCGCTGCAGGCTTTGAGCAGCTGAAGTGTTACAATGATCAGGTGGGTCTGTTTACGTCGTTGGTGGATCAGTTTGCAGAGAAATTGGTAGCTCATCTCACCACGCTCTTCCAAAACCTGGTATCCAATCAATCCAATGCTGCAACACGAGTTTATAGTCATGTTGCGGTACGAGTAGGCAGGCTATTTTATTAGTGCATATGCCATTTCTATTTTGTCATGCTTACGCGCTTGAAGGAAGTTACGGTAAGCCACTCACAGCATTTCTTTGGAATTGATATTTCATGATGCCGCGTTCACCAGACGTCCGTAAATCCGCAACGTCCGTAAAAACGTATCTAGGAGTACACGGTTGTTTGCGGTGTGCTATGTACTCCTAGATACGCTTTACGAATTTACGGACGTACGGACTTACGGACGTCTGGTGAACGCGGCATGAGTCGTACACTCGAAATATGCATTGCGGGATGGCACCATTGTGAGCTTGTGAGCTTGTAGATAGGGTTGAACGAGGAGGGTGGTCAGTGGCATGCGTTGAGTCTTCCGAAGCACTCGCAGCGTCATCACGCACTCATGCCTTTCTCAGAACTGGTCATGTGGCTGAAACAGGCCAAGCCTGCCGGATACAAGGCACTCGTCGATGTACGCAAGCAACCATTCTGACTCTACTAGCAAAACTGTAGTGGGCTACACACGTGGTGAGTAAACTCACGGTGAATTTTGAACCTCGAGTGTCATTTTTTGTGTAGAACATTCTCACTTGCTCCCAAGCGCAAAATTTTTCTCACGTGTTCACACGACGGTGAGTTTCAAACTCACGGTGAATTCAGCGGCCTTCCTATGCTTCAACGCATACTTACGGGGAATTCCCCTTGAGTTTACTCACCTCGTGTGTAGCGCACTTGTGTAAGGGCGGGGCTTAGGGGAAGAATGGCATTGCTAGTTCTTTTGGTATGACGTGGAGCGTTACCCTGCCCTTCTATACATACACGTACAGTATGTTCTGTACATGCAGGTACTGTGCTAGCCGACGGGGAAAGGGAAGACCAATTTCCCACATGATAGGTGTGTATGTGACTGCCTGTCTATTCATGTTTGTGTTGCAGAGATACATAGCGTATACGAAGGAGTTGTACATGCGACAACTGTATCAGTTTTTCGAGAATGTCAAGGGAGAGCTGAAGTTTTCAAGCAGCGCAGCAACAGCTGGCGACAGAAGAGCAAGTCGTAAGCGAGCAACACATTGGCATATGGGGTACTCAGACGTCGGCCTTGGGTCCCCCCACCCACCCCCTCACATAACCCCACGCAGACCCCCAGATTTTGAGAATTTGAACAATACCCCAAACACACCCCCAAAGAATAAAGTCAACATACCCCCACGCATACCCCCACTTTATTTTTCAGCAATTCTGCATACCCCCACGCATACCCCCAGTTTTTTTGGACCAATTTTGTATACCCCACAGCCACACATACCCCCAGTTTTTTTGAGTAGAAAAAATAAATATGGCAATATAATGAAGAAAGACATTTTATGTCAAGTGGAAAATCAATGAAGCAACTGCTTACTGTTACTACATACTACTGTGTCTACTTTATCTATCCTGCACATGATATATTACAGCCACTGCTAGCAAAACACATTAGATGGTGGCAGTAGTTTCTGACTTATCACTTCTCTGTTCATTCTGTATTCTTCATCATTGTTATAGTTGAGGTGATCAAATTCAGTACTTGGTTCATTGGTAGCATGCAAGTAAATTTGCTTTGGGGCATCTGAACGGATACCCCCACTCTGCACCCACCTCTTTGATGGGTGCAAAAATTTGCAGCACTTTGAACTTTGGGGGTATGTTGACAATCTGGGGGTATGCTGTCATTTTCATCTGGGGGTATGTTGGAAATCTGGGGGTATGTTGCGATTTTTTTCTGGGGGTATGTTGGAAATTCTGGGGGTATGTTGAAAAAAAAAATTTTCCTGGGGGTATGTGGCTGACCCCAGATTTTAGACCCGACATAACCCCACACCCTTGATACCGTGCCGATGTCTGGGTACTATAGGGTAAACCCAGGCGCAAGGGGATAAACCCGGAGACCTAGTATATCTGAGCAACCATACGACCGTTTGAGACAAGTATTCTAGCAATTGATTCCTTGAACTCTCCTCTTTCAAATGAGCTACCGTGTTCGTCATTTGCTGAAGCGGCAATTTCGGAAAAGCTTCGGTTCTGGGTTTACCCCACGGTACTTTGATAGCGTGTGTGTTACATATGCGTCTATGGTATGTGATGTGCTGTGTACGTGTAGTGACGCTGTCTACGAGATCCAGCGAGTCTTCTGTGCAGCAGGGGAGGTCTTCCGTGTCTTCAGCCGGGGGCCAAAGAGGCTCTACTTCTGACTCCGCCATCTCGGATAGGGAACGATTTCAAAAGGTACTACCGTATTTACCGGTGCATAGCCCCATGGGGGTATGCAAAAATTGAGAGGTCCCATATGGGGGTATGCATAGGGGGGGGGGGGGGTTATGCATTGGGGGGGGGGGGGGTTATGCATGGGGCATTTTTTATGTTTTTGCCCTTACGGCCTCGCCGTAAGGGCTACCACGTTGAGTTGCCTTAATCATACGGGTATAGGGACCCTACGTAGTATGCTGTAGGATAGGGTTACGTACTGTGTAGGTATAGGACAAATTTCAAATTCTCAATTTGGCGATCCTACGTATGTGGCGGCGATACGCCCCATGATGAAGTTTCGTTGACGTTTTAGAGAACCTAAAGTTTCGTTGACGTTTAGAAGTTTTAGGTGTTCTTGAAAATTAGGGAAAAATTTGGGCGGCCCCGGGTTCGAATCTCACACCGGCTCCCCGTAGGAGTAGAAGACGAAAGCTCTATCGCCTACACCATCGCGACGAACTGGGCAAAAGACGAAAACACAGGATAAGTAGTTCAGCTGAGAGGGAATAATTTGCATGTGAGACAAAAAGAAGAAACATGTGGTCTGGGGAGTAATTTGCATAGGAAATGTCGACAGTAGAGCCAAAAATAATTTACATGAAAAGAACAGTGTGTTAAAGAGTGGAATTTGCATACGAAAAATAAAAATGCGATGAAAATTGAGACACGTCACAGACTAGAGTTATTTTGTGCTTTTGCTCTGTTGCTGAGCGGCGGCGCTATTGCATTGAAGAATCACAGGGGAAAAATTGTGCATAGTCAGTGAGAAAGGAAAGGATTTTCTTCTGAAAGGATCGTATCTTCAACAGCAATTCAAAAGGAGAACTCTCTTTTGGAAGGAGTGCGTGTTCAAGAGCTATTCAATAAAACAATGCCTGGAATGCTGTGGAAGAAGAACATCTCAAATGGCAGGAGAGAAAAAGCAGGTAATTTTGAAAAGAAGTTCTGCAGCAGATACAGTACTGATAGCTGTACAGTAGATTCATTTCTGGACCCACGGGCCCGATCTATTACTGTAAACGGGGAAATTTTCGGAAGAAGGAAATTTTCGGAAAATTCGAACAAAAAATTCTGTCCGAAAATTGTACCGTACGAATTTTTTGTATGTACAGTATATTTCCATGTGCAGTACGTATTGCTAAAAATCGTAGAGTCAACGAAACTGAAAAAGCGCGCACAAAAGCAACAAAACCTTCAGTTGCAGAGCAGTTCACAGGCTCATGTTTACCGTATTTTTGGGTGTATAGCCCCGGGGCTATACAAAAATCGAGAGGTCTGATGGGGTGTATACACTGGGGGGGATATACACTGGGGGGGGGGGGGGGATATACATGGGACAAACTTTGTTTTTGAGAGGTGTGTAGAGGCATGTTTTTGAGGTCAAAAGTACGTGTTTTAGGGCATAATCGCGGTCAAAACAGGGTTATTCTAGTATAAGACATGCTCAGCTAAGCTTATAGGCATGGTAGCATGTTGTAGGAGTAGCTATAGCTAGCTTATGACCAGCTTACATAGGTAGGTTAGGTACCTTCCAGTACATGGGGGTTATACAGGGTGTCTCATAATAAACCGAACACTTTTCCGAGCATGTAACTCTGGAACCACACGTTAGATTTTCATGCGGTTTTTTTGTATTTATTAGCCAAGGCTTCAACTTAGATGTGTACAAAATTTTAGCTTTGTAGGCCCAGTGGAAGGTGCTCAAACACCTTCTTTCTCCGGCGGTCAAAAACGAGGGTTTTCGAACTGTTAGTGCCGATTTAGGGGTCTTTTGTGCATGGGTCCAAGATAAAATTAGTCTCGTAATGAAAAAAGAGGTCCCAAAATGCTAGAAAATGTGTATCTGTATCTCATGCATTATCCCATAGCATGCACCATAGCAAACGCATGGAACAGGGTATTTTGAAAAATTAAGACCGAAATTTTTCTCCATACTGAAGAAAAACGTTGATTTTGAGCTTTGAGATTCAAACCATCGCAACTTCCGAAGTATGAGGAGAAAATAGTTGCAATTTTGTACACATTTAAGTTGAAGCCTTGGCTACAAAATACAAAAAACTGCATGGAAATCTAACGTGTGGTTCCAGAGTTACATGCACGGAAAAGTGTTCGGTTTATTTTGAGACACTCTGTACACCAGGGGGGATATACATAGGACAAAATTTATGTTTTGCCAATGGGGGGTTATACACTGGGGGGATATACTCAGGGGGGGATATACACCCAAAAATACGGTAGATTGCTAGCGTGAAGTGTTCATGTCAACGAAACTGTGAATATGTGACCAATATGGTGCTGTGTCCCCTGATACCATACTTCCGATTTTGCCCACCGTTTTTCTCTGCTTACAAACCTGCTTTACCCATCCGCATCTGCTTGGGGGACCCAAAGGTTTTTCACTGCTGCATGCTGCAACCCTACTTGACCCACGGGCCCGATCTATTACTGTAAACGATGAAATTTTTGGACGGTGGAAATTTTCGGATAAAAAATTCTGTCCGAAAATTTTAACGTCCGAATTTTACCGTCTTTCCTACATACGTAGTCTACATTACATTCATATGTAATACAGTAAATGTCGCTGTGCGTGCATGCACATTGAGGTCAGACATGTGTCCGAAAATTTCCCCATCCGAAAATACAACTTCAAAACTCAACTCTCCATTCCATACCGCACGCATCCTCTTCTACTACCATTTATCAGCCCTTACATACTGCTACTTGTAAGGGCTTCACTCCTGTTTGGCCCTCAGGACAAACGGCTGGTAATCATTAATATCTGCCGCTCAGACAGCATCTCTACTTCCAAAAGGCAGCACACCAGCCTCTACGTACTGCTAATTGTAAGGGCTTCACTCCTGTTTGGCCCTCAGGACAAACGGCTGCTAATCATTAATATCAGCCCTTCAGACTCCTCTACTCACACCTAGAATGGTTGCCTTTTTATAAGCTGCTTGTTGAGAGGTGCGCAGAGGCATATTTTTTAGGTCAAAAGCACGTGTTTTAGGGCATAATTGAGGTCAAAACACGGTTATTCTAGTACAATACACCCCCAAGCAGGCCTATAGGCATCTTAGCTTGGTGTGGGAGTGGCTATGGGTACTATATGACCAGCTTACATAGGTAGGTTCAGGTACTGTACAGTACATATGGGGGTATGCATAGGGGGGGGGGGGGGGGGGGTTATGCATGGGGCATTTTTTATGTTTTGTCAATATGGGGGTATGCATTGGGGGGTTATGCATTGGGGGGGGGGGGGGGGTTATCTACCGGTAAATACGGTACTTCTACTATTGCTGTAGAGTAGCTGCAACTTTTTGGGAGACGGAAAACCGATCGATAATGCATCGGGTGATGCTGTGTTTGAGCACCTGTTGGAAATACGTCAGTAATGAACAGGGAGGGAAGAAGGGAGGGAGGAAGAAGAAAACTCATGGCGTGACGAGTGGCGATGACAAGATAAGTGGAAAGCCCAACCCAAGGAGTGACCAGAGAAAACAAACGCCTCTCCTCCGTCTGCCAAAAACTTGAGGCTACTATACCTTATTGTTATTGCTGTCTGTAGGTGGTAGCAAATAGGGGGTTCGAAGGCAAGGCAGCTTCCGAGGGCAGTACACATATTTTGGGTGTGCGTACTGCGTATATTAGCGCAAATTGCGTAATATTGCGCGACTTTGATTACTGTGTTTTTTTTTATCAGCGGCGGGCGACTGGATGTAGTAGAAGGAATAATACTGGTGTTTGGCCGGGTTTTGCTCAGAGCCCATATAGCTCAGTCGGTAGAGCGTTAGGCTTTTAACCTAACGGTCCGGGGTTCGAGCCCCCGTGTGGGCTGATTTTTTCTTTTTGTCTTTTTGACCTGAAACCTATTCTGCGCTGTTTCCTTTGTCATTTGAACTTTATTTTTGCAAAATAATCAACGGACTTGCTTGAAATGACGCTCTGTCGTCGAGTGAATTCAGATTCTGAGTGAGGAGTAGGTTCTACGAGAAAGGAGGGGCAGTTAAAGCTTCTAATGCCGGGGTTTGACAACTTGCATTCTTGCCTTGCGGTGGCGCCTTTCTTTCACTGGCCCAAGTGTTGCCCCCTTACGTGTCTTCGTGAGTGTTGCCGCGTTCACCATACGTCTCTACGTGCGACGTATCTAGGAGTACATGGCACACCGCAAACAACCATGTACTCCAAGATATACGTCGGACGTATGATGAACGCGGCATGTGTGTGTGTGTTATTTTGCAGTTGATCGAGACGCTGTTGTTGGAGGTGGAGCCGGTGGTGTTGGCGGAGCAGAAGTTCTGCGTCCGCTTCTTCCACATCAGCTCCGATCTCATGCTCGCCAGCGAAATTCAATCCGTACGTACAGTACATGCTCCTACATCAACCGCCCTTGCTTTGGACAGCTGCTACATAGCTTTCTGTGTACTGTACTGTAATGTTCCGCACATATGATAGCCCCCCTCTTGTATAACCCCCTCGTGTATAACCCGCTCAAAATCGGCCACTAACGTCAGTTGTCCTCGTGTATAGCCCCCTAATCGGCGCTTACCATTAGTATAGCCCTTGGGGCTATCTACGGAACATTCCAGTATGTACATACGTACATTCGTACGGCTGGGTACCTAATGTAGTAGAGGTGTGTGGTGTTGTGTAGGCGGGGAGTGGGGACAGCGGGAGCGGGAGTGGGGCGGAGCGGCGTCTGGAGCGCCAGCTCAACGAGCACGTGCGCTTCATCCTCGGACAGCTGTTCAAGCCGCTGGACCAGCTGCTCCAGGACTTCCTCCAGCACTGCACCAGGGTCAAGCCCGAGTAAGCTACATAGTTCCTCTGCATCATCACACACAAGATATGCCTATAGGACAAGACACAATCGCGTGCGAAATATAGGCTACACTGGGGGGCTACAGACGTGAACTTCGAATTCGCTCCGAATTCGGAGCCCTGACTATGCTTCAACATGCAAAATCTCCGAGTTCGCTCCGAACTCGCTCCGTTTTCCGAAACGTGCGTGTGAGTGAACAACCGAGTTTGTAATTCGAAGTCGTGTGAGTCATTGACGTTCGTTTCGGATCAAAACAACGTCATTCCAAACTCGGAGCGAACTCGCTCGGAGCAAAATCGGAGCACGTCTGTAGCGGGCCATTGTTTGCATTTTATGATTAAAATTTGTAATCACTCAGTATCATCACTCACTGGATTATTCTGACACCTGGTTGTTGCAGGTTTGTGATGGTGTTGTTGTCGAGGTTGGGGAAGCACGTGTTGTCGGTGCAGGACACTGGCTCCTACATCGCCGTCATCCTCGGCACCGTCGTCGTCATTGTCAAGCGACGCTTCGACGCCTTCCTAGTACGTAGACATCCGCACGGTATTTGGGGTGGTGAGGGTATGTAATTTTGGGAATTTCCGTAGTAAGGCTGTGAGCTGTGGAGGTATGTAGTTTTTCAACATATTGGAGTGGGGTTATTTGAGGGGGTGGGTGTGCTGTACATACCCCCCAACTGACCCCAGGCCGACGTCTAGACATATCCATCCACTTCCACGCGAAGAACCCAGCCATCGTTATACGTAGGGTAACATGGGGTGAACCCGCCCCCCTAAGCAGTTCTCTGGAACCAATGGCTGAACCAAAACAAAATCACATGGTATAATATACCTGGTTAGGCCTTAGTTAAACGTGCAAAGTACGGCTCTACTGCTGAACGTCTTTAGAGAGTTATGGCCAAATTCAGCTGTCGCTAAAACACGAGCCCTGGGGGGTGAACCCGCCCGCCTAAGGTTTAGGCCATTTTCAGGCTGACAAAGCTATATTTTTATGGCCGTTTTTTTCAAGATGGAAGCCAAGCTTATTTCCAACGCCAGTAATTAAAAAATAACTGACTAAAATATTTCTGCCTGATGCATGAAGGGCACGAATGAGACAACTCTAGTGACAGCCCATCTCTTCAGTACTGGGGGTGAACCCGCCCACCCATGATTTTGGCTAATTTGAGGCTGCCCGGGCTATTCTGTATCATTCTGGCATGTTATAAAAGAAGCAGAAGCAATAACCATGAATAACAGCTACCAATTAGCCAACTAGATAGTTTAGGTAGGTAATAAGTGGTATGAATGGGACTACTTTGCTGTAAACAACCTTTCAGTACTGGGGGGTGAAGCCGCCCACCCATAAAATTTTAAGAAAATTTGCATGAACGTCTTTTCGCTTGAGAAATCGTAAGAAAATATTGTAAGATTAGCTGAACGCACTTTCCTATGTGATTGTGCACTGATATGACAGCTGCTTAGGATTGCAGTAGTTTGAGCTGATCAGGTGGGCGGGTTTACCCTATACTTTAGTACAGGAGTTGGGTGGGCGCATTTACCCCACTAAGTACTGAAATTGTTTTTTGCCATATCTCCAGTACCAGTGGGGCGAATTGGTTGAAACTTCGCCTGGGGGTAGGGCACCATGCCTCCTTGCCCCCCACATACCGGGTGTTCATTTATAACATACAGGGTGTTTTTGCGCAACATCTAAAGTTTGGTCATTTTCGACCTCTTGTTGAAAAACGTGAACCCGTGAGCTTGATGTTTCAACAAATGACATGCCAAATAGCTCATTTGAAAGAGGAGAGTTCAAGGAATCGATTGATATCCTAGTTGTTTCAATAGGTCCATTGGTTCCTGAGATACACAGCCCTGAACCCTTAGGCGGGCGGATTTACCCATGGGCGGTTTCACCCCATGTTACCCTACATACTGTATATGGCCTTGCCTGCATTGCTCACTTAGTCTGTGGTGATAAATGGTTACTCTGTGTGTACTTAGGAATCTCGAGTGCGAGAACTGACGGGCGCTCGACTGAGCAAGCGCACCAGAGTCGGCATTCTGCAAACCCTGACACAGTTCGAGGTATGTACATACCCTCCTTGGGATAAGCGGGAATCGAACCCTTGGTCGCAGCTAGGTACGTACTGTACATAGCCTTACACAGCAACAGCATCCTACATTTTCTTACTGGCCTCTGACGCTGTTGCCGTTTCATGACTGATGGTCTCTATTCACCATATGCAATAAGAGCAGTGCTTGGTGGCGAGGTGTAGAGATGTAACAGGGCGACATTTTTCAAAGTGCCGGAGCCGGAGCCGGATCTGAAAAATTGCCCCGGCCGGAGCCGGAGCCGGAGCCGGATCCAAGCCCAGAAAATACAATATACTGTGGCAAACTACTGTAGGAAAAATGAGCAACAATATTGATCATTTGATTGCTGCCATAATGCGATACAAAGGGAAAATATGAGAATTGACTCAAGTGCGATTGCCTGAGCGCTGCAATATGGTCTCATTCAAAAGTTTCGCAATAATTTTTGATCAATCTTGATGGGAAAACCTCATTTTTTCAAGGGGGCAGGCAGCAAGAAAAGTGAAAAAGATAGACCGTGGATCCGGTACCGGATCCACCTTCATTATACCGGAGCCGGAGCCGGAGCCGGATCCAAAAATATGCCGGGATTTACCAGAGCCGGAGCCGGAGCCGGGGCCCCTGTTACATCTCTAGCGAGGTGACCCCTCTGAACTAACCTTGATTTTCAGTGCAACTTTTGATCAGTAGTCGACGCGAAGGTCGGCGCGGAAAGAAACAAACGAGCAAGAAAGACGACCGCGCCGACCTTCGCGTCGACTACCGATCAAAAGTTGCACTGAAAATCCAGGTTAATTCAGAGGGGTCACCTCGCGACCAAGCACTGGCTCTTATTGCATGTGGTGGATAGTACGTGCATACGCTGGCTTGAGTAGAACAGAGGCAGCAGTGGGGCGCTGCACACGTGATTCCAAATAAATACGCTCCGAGTAGGCTCCGAATTCGGAGTGAACTTTTGTGGAGCGGGCCAGTGTTGGTTTTGTGTGCCTGTGTGTACTGTAGGAGTTGTGTGATGAGGCGGAGGCGGCGTTTGCGGGGAGCGAGCGTCGCGGAGACCTGGACAGGTGGTACGTGCCGCTGTTGACTGGCGTGTGGCAGGGCGTGGAACAGGCCGCCGAGGATCCGCTCAGCAAAGTGCCCCCCGCCGTCCTACGCTTGCAAAACTATCACGCCCTCCACGGTATGCATTCCGTGTACGTAACACACACTGTGTCCTGCAGTACATAGGGTACTGTGGGGTAAACCCGGACGCCTGGTATATCTCAGGAACCATAGGACCGATTGAGACAAGTATTCTACCAATCGATTCCTTGAACTCTCCTCTTTCAAATGAGCTACCATGTTCGTCATTTGCTGAAGCGGCAAGTTCAGAAAAGCTTAGGTGCCCGGTATTCCCCCTATCTGGGTTTACCGCACAGTACCCTACTTGAACCTGAAAGCTCCGGAATACACTCCAAAGGCCTGATGTTGGTGTCACAGGTATTCTATCTCGCAAGAAGATCGCATGTTTGGAGCAAATGAGAACGCAGACGAAGCAGAGATACAAGGATAGCCTAGAGGCCTACGTCAGGGAGTACATGGGAAAACCACTGGAAAAGCTGCATGTAAGTATAGTTATGCACGTAGTTGGAGTATTGTGCATTATGGTATTGTTTTGTGTACACGTTTGGCGTTACGTATACTTGAGTGCATTCTTGCAGGCTTTCTTTGAGCAAATCAACATGTGCATAGATCAAGGGATGAAGCCGGAGGAGGTTGGCTATCAGCAGGCATTCAGCAAGCAGGAGCTCAAGAAAATTATCACACAATACCCTGGAAAAGAGGTAGGGTAGTGTGGGGTAAACCCGGCCACCTAAGCGCCTTTGAACTTGCTGTTTCAGCAAATGATGAACCAATTAGCTCATTCGAAAGAGCAGAGTTCAAGGAATCGATTGATATCATTCTTGTCCCAATCGGTCTATTGGCTGCTGAGATATGCAGCCCTGAAACTTAGGTGGTCGGATTTCATGGCCGGGTTTTCCCCAGTACCCAACTGGCCGGTGCACCTCGTGAAAGAGGCATAGCCATTGTTCTTCGTGCTATACCAAAAAAGTGGTGTTGAGTTGGTTGCAGGTGAAGAAAGGGCTGGAGCATTTGTACGGGAAGCTGGAGAAGCATCTGAAGGGGGACAATTCGGCGCTGATCCAGGTGGTGTGGCATCGCATGCAGGACGAGTTCCTGCAGCAGCACAAGAACTACACGACGCTGATGGGACAGTGCTACCCCAACTCCAACATGCAACTCGACTTCACCCTACAGGATCTCCTACACTACTTCTCCGAGATTGCCCAGCAGCACTGACCCATCAGACTCGCACTTCGACACGATTACCCTACACCCTACAGGATTATTGATACAGCATCTCCTCCACTATTACTTCGAAATCGCCCAGCAGCACCGACCCATCAGACTCACTTCGACACAATTTTAGGTACCCAACACCCTACAGGATACGGGATCTTCACTATTTCTACCCTACAGGATACCCTACTTGATCCTGCAGAATTTTTACCCTACTTGACTACAGGAGCTCCTCCACTTTTTCTCTGAAATTGACCAGCAGCACTGACTTGACACAATTGTGGAGGATGCACGTCTGCTACAAGCGTTCAAATCGCTTTGCTGTGTCCAGCAGCATCCATAACAGTGACTTGTCCTTGTTCTGTACTATTTACTCGTCAGCATGCTTGTGCTATGACACTGACTGTGGGCTCTGTACGTACAGTATACGTATCTCTATCTGTGATATTTGCATGAGACGGTGAGAACAGCGTATATGTATGTGCTATGTATAACCAGAAATACATAATATTAGGCTTAGGGGGAATATACATCTGACGTGTTGAGGCAGAAAGAAGGACAGCGACCAAATCGGTTCGCACATACGACTCGTTCGCATTTACGACGCGTCGTATGCGTTTTGTTCGTATGCGCAGGAATATATAACATTATAAGGGGGAGGAATATGCAAACAGTGTTGTGAGGCAGAAGCAAGGCTAGCGACCAAGTAGTTCCGTATATACGACTTTCTCAAATTTGTCCTTCCGTATATACGACCAGTTGTTTCCGTATATACGACCATCAAGGGTCGTATATACGGAAACGCACTGGTCGTATATACGGAAGGACGTCCGTATATACGACCACTTCCGTATATACGGAAGGACTTTCCGTATATACGGAAGGATTTCCGTATATACGACCAACAAAATGGTCGTATATACGGAAACAACTGGTCGTATATACGGAAGGACAAATTTGAGAAAGTCGTATATACGGAACTACTTGGTCGCTAGCCTTGCTTCTGCCTCACAACACTGTTTGCATATTCCTCCCCCTTATAATGTTATATATTCCTGGTATGCGTTTTGTTCGAACAAAATTTTGTTCGTGCATACGACCGTCCGTCGTATATACGATCCGGAAAAGACGCACATACGACGCGTCGTAAATGCGAACGAGTCGTATGTACGAACCGATTTGGTCGCTGTCCTTCTTTCTGCCTCAACACGTCAGATGTATATTCCTCCTAAGCCTAATGTTTATGTATTTCTGGTATAACGTAAGCGAAAGAGTGCGGTAAAATGTTTTGAACGAGACACGGAGATAAATATTTTGTCATCTTGAGACAGTTCTTGTTTCTTTGTACCGAGTCTTCAAAGGGATCGGGCGACATTTTATGTCATTCACCGACTTTTGCCGTGCGTACTACACCTAGCGATTGGAAAAGGTAGTACATATAGAGATAGTAGAGAGGTGCGTGTCTGTTGACACCGGTGGCGCCAGTGCGCGAGTAGAATGATTGGCAAAAAGTGACATGATTTTGTCATCTGTATCTGCTCCACGGTAGCAAATTGACCATAAATTTTATTCCTTGTCTGCTGGTATGCATGCACTTATTGTACTAATAGTGTTGGTCTTCTTTTGTCTCGCTTCACTTCGCATGTCTTTTATTTTACCAGTCTTCGCCAAGCGTTCCCTCGTGTGTTGCCGGCCATAGCGTCATTTGGTGATCCCTTCAACAGAACTTCATTTTAGTAGCAGCTGATGCAGTACTGTATAGCTGTGCAAACTTTGTTGCCACTGTGCTGTGTTTCATGTGCCGCTCGTCTGCACTAATTTGTCATGCACGCTTGAACGCTGTTCTGATGGGAAGGAGCAAAAGCTCGAGCCGCTGGCTTACATCTGGCTGCCTCTTGTATCCATGCGATGGCAATTTTATGATCGCAACTTTATTTTATTAGCGAGCTATCTACGACGAGGCTATATGTGATGTACGGTGTATGTACATACGTGAGGGGGCGCAAAGGCTAAGCCCTTTCGGCTTCTTCTCTTCCTTCCGTCGTCTATATCGGTTTATTATTGCCGGAGACTTTATTGACATTCGAGTGTATTTTGCTTGTTCATTCCTCAGCTAACCATGTGTCTGGCTCTTTCTGGACCATTGCGTAATCGGTTGTTCCAAAGGAACTGGGCCATTGGGAGCAGATAGTAATTTCGGAGTAGCTTGTTTTTTGGAGCTGTGCTTCTCAATATGTTGGCTGCCTGCCTACTGTCTATAATAGAGACTAGACAGACGGACGGACTGCCTGTCTTGTCTGCCACGTTTGTCTACTAAACTGATATGATTGCTTTGTGCCAAGCTCAATAAAGATGCGTCTTTGATAGGGTGTAATTTCGATATTGTGCTCATGGTTTCCATGCCCAATGGCTCTGAGTCCTTGTTGACCCTAGTTGCACGTGTATGCAGTGCGATGCCAATACGTGGCAGACTGCTTGGCGCTTTCTATTGTCGGTTTCAGCATAATGCTACGCAGTATGCATGTACACCAATGCGCCAAATCGTGCCTCTGACTTTCAATCCTGTGTGTGTATGCCTACCCCTACTTATTTCACGCACGTAACGAGACTGAGTTACGTATGTACGTATCTGAGGCCGCGCTCCGCCACACCCGCATGATTGATGATTTGAAAGTTGTAATTATCACTTTGGCAACCTCTTGACTAACGGTACACGTGCATAACCGTGTCTCTCTCTGTGTGATAATGAGGCGTGCCTGCGTGGCGTGACAAATGCTGCCATTGCCAGCTCCTTTGGCTCTGAAATAGTCGCACCAGCTAATATGCTTCAACGTTGGAGCTAATGGCTACACTGCCGAATATAAAACAGGAAGATGTGCTGAATGCTGATCAAAAGTAAGTATTGTCAGTACTCAGTATGTATGTACTGTACGTACTACCACCGTTTAGCAGGATGAGATGGGGCTTCTGTCAGTATACCTACATGTACGTATACAGGTATGTAGCATTGAGCTTATGCGCGCGTTACTTGTAATATGCCAGTTGCAGTAGGCTCTTTTCATCTTTCACTGTATGCGCACAATGGCAAAGGCGTATATCGCAGCAGATTGTTGGGAGTTAGTTGAGTATGTCGCTATCAATCACCGCCGGCTTGTCACAGCTCAATCAGAGAACTGTCAGCACTTTTCTTGTCAACTCTGGCATTGCGCTTTGTCGCAAGCGATGTACACTTTACATAGCAAATGGAAACGTGGACACTAGAGCATATTGGTGCATACTTTATGTATGTATATACTGTACGTAGTATGAAGGAACAGACTTTGCTTTTCTTTTCTGCTTCATTTAGCGCCACGGGGAATGATAAGAGATGAGCACGAGTGCGTTTGAAAGTTGAACGTCTTCGGTGCTAATTGCGAACAGGAACGGCGCTGTGTCGTTCTGTTCGCTCGCAAAAAAGGCTTTTTGGCGAAATGAAGTCGTGCTCAAAAGGCTATAACATTGCTTTTTCCTGATTCTGTCAGCTTGTTCATTTATCCTATTTGTCGTCGAACTTCTTGTTTTTTCGACAAAACGAAAACAGAGGAGCAGCCGAACGGTATGTGTTCGTCCAGGCGGATCGAAAAATTTGCTGCTTTGTTCCGGGTCGCCTGTCGCTGACGGACGGCGACAAAGTGACAGCCTGTATGAGTTTTTCGTCAGAAATATTACGATAATAACCTTTTTTCATATTAAATATCTTATCTATCTCAGAAACATTCTTCTATGTATATTATGCATTTTATTTTCCGCATTTTATACAATACACCTACATGTCTAACATACCTTGGTAGATTAGGTAGGCCTACTGCTTTCGTATGTACAGTAGGTACTCTAATTGTATGTTTTGCGGGTGAGCTGGATTGATGCATCTCACCGAAAGTTTTTGGTTGAGAGAATTAATGACAAAATCCCAAGAGTCTGCGTGCCTGGCCTGGCGCGCGAAAGCTTTTCCGAGCTTCTTCTTTTGAGCTATAAGAGTTTGCAAAAGCCTTTGGGCCTGACGGTTACAGCCGAATTGCGCACGCGCTCAAAATATTCAGAAGCGGAGCATAAGAGGGCTAATAAAGCCAAAATGTTTGTCTTTTAACTTTAGTACTGTACCAATAATTCATACTTTTCAAAATTATGTTGGGTGGCGTGCTGCATAAATTTATGTGCATTTGGGCCGCGTGCATGTCGACTATTGAGTAGTTGAGAAACCGATCGGTTTTGTTCAGTGCTTTAGGTTCCCACCGGAACTGACCTTCCTGAGCCGAGGTGTTCTCGCATGTACTACCTATAATGGGCTCATATTTTACCGAGGGTGAAAGTGTGCAACAAAATTGTGGCAGAAAGGCGCGTTTTGACGTTCTTTGAAGCGCATCGAATCCAGCGTCCATCTGTCTTTTGACATATTTTGCATGCTGATGCTGCTCGTGGCTATTATTTCGGGATATTCGGCATTTTGTCATGCAAAGGAAACCAATCTTCCGCCCTTTGCCCAAAGCCTTGTTCAGTCTACTGGAGATTACGGGGCCTTTAGATAGCCTTCCTGGAACGCGTGGTTTAACTTACCCTTTTCTAGTATAGTTCATAGTACACTACAAACGGTGTAAGTGTCCTATCATTCTGTCGGAATAGAATAGACGACGTGCACATTGCGTGCAATGCCGCAACCTGAAGAAGTGGCTACTCTACTTGCTTACTGACTCTCCCTTGTCCAATAAAACTGACACTGCTTGATGTTAATTAAATTTTAAGATTAGCCGACATCCACCTCCTCTCTCTTCTCGTTCGTACGCCGTTGTTCCTTTCGTTTCGCGTTTGCGTGTCCCTCATTTACTACCCCCTGGACAGAAGCCAGACACATCTGCCCCTTTTTGCTTTCGCTTTGCCGCCCGTTATTTGTCGCCTGTGGCGCTATTTTTCTGAGTTGGGAGGCGATTGAGCCCTATTGTAGGTCGAGGCGATAGGGGGCTCCTTCCTTATTCTTTATACTTTCGTTTTCTTTCGCCTTCGAAATTATGGGAAAATATGGCGACAGCCGCCGCGTGCCTGTCATTCATTATGGAGAAAATATCGCGTTTGTGTGAATACAGCTTGTGGTGAAAATGTACTGTACGTACGTTCTACGTAGAACACCAAGTACGTACAATACATCAACGTACTTCTTCGTAGATAAACGACAACAACAGGTGGATTTCTTTTCGAGATGAGTTCGTTTATGCTGAAGGCAGTCTTGCTTTCGCAGGTTTTTGTGCACCATTGGTTCCCAAGCTCGATCGAGCTTCCACAGCAGATACGCTGGGCAAGCCTCATTGACATTCGTATCCGCAAGTATCAGAAGGATACTTTTATGATCTCTGCTACATACAGTACTGTACATACTCACACGGCATTGGAACATAGTGTAAAGCTTCGTGTATAACCCCCGGGGGGATAAAAATCGTTTGTCACCGATTCGAGGGGTTATACACGAGGCCAAGCAAAATGTGTCAAATCATCACTACCAACATGCTTATTTTGCTTTATTTGCGCGTTTTAAAAATTTTGGTTAGAGGGGGGAGGGATAAAAATCGTTAGTAACCAAATAGGGGGTTATACACGAGGGGGTTATTTTCGAAGGGGTTATACACGAAGTTTTACAGTACTGGTGTGGAGAAGAGAGTGGAATAGCAGAAGCAGGAGGAGAAGCTGCCAAGGTCGCCCGAGCTTTTCATCTATCATACGAGAGCCGGAGCGGCTATTTTCTCGTGCTGGGGAGGAAAAAAATTGCTGCCGCGCGCTTTTTCTGCTTTTTAATTCCCATGAGAATACTTGGCCTGCGCTCGCTCCCATTATCCCTTGCCCCTTTAGCCATTGCTTGGTTGTTGGTCAGAGCAGTTTTTCCAGCGCTTAGTCGGATAATCGGATGTTATCTCTTATTCTAGCTAGCAGCTGATCGTTTATCCGATTGCGAGTGAATGAAACGGACTACGTTACGTACTGTATGTACGTATCAGTTCATATCGCCTGATCTGAGGTCTACAAAGATCGCGATCTCCGCTGGCCAGCATATCCCGTTGTACGTTGTCTACTTTCACAACATGTACAGTAAAATGTAACTGCTTTACTAGGTAAGGTACATGGCCGCATCGTATTTCAAGTGGCCTATCTTGAACGTGTTTTGTTTGTCCTTTCCCCCTTATGAGTAACCAGCTCATCCTCCACATATCGCGCAGTTGGGATCTGCGTGTGGTGAATAAAAAGCTGGATTCACATCAGCTTTGTCTGAGCAACTGTTCCTTGACCACTAGGATCGCAATTCACGAAAAATGTTACCTGTTTATTCGGATGCACTATAGGTACAGTACATTTACCTAGTCATTGCTTATGTAAATCAATCACCACGTATGTACAGTGTGATATTATGTGAGGCGGGCATATGAGGAGACGACTACGACTGTCTGTCTTGTCTCCCTCTCCTTCTTTTTCACACATTTGCGGTGGCCATGTGTTAGTTATTGCAGCTGCGCAGTTTTGAAGTGGACAGGACAGGGGGCGGCCCAGCCCAGACAGGAGCAGCAGCGGTCACTCGTGTCTATCCTATTCACTCCTCTTGGTCAGTCACAAGGACATTTGAGATTACAGGATAGGACGCAATCTCTTTTTCTCTCGCGGTTGACGGCTCTCTAAAGAATGATTTGCTCTTATTTCACCAACTTTCTCGTAAAGTTTATCTGTCCGATCCGAATGTCTTAACCAGCTCCAATGTGCTCTGCTCTGGACCGCACGGCACGCAGTCGGTCCGCGCGCGGTCCGCCTGCGGGCCAATAATTCTCTCTTTTTCCGCCGGCGCTGCTGCTCGGTTCCGGTCGGACCGCGGGCCGACTGCGTGCCCAGCGGTCCAGGGCATTTTAAATTTCAGTTCGTCTAGTTTGTTAGCGCGAAAGATTCCAGAATTGAACTACAGACGGTTGAACTGAGAAATTATAAAGTTCTTGATTATGGATGCATGCATGGAAACATGGCTGACGTTTTTTTAGCGACCGCCCGCCCACACCCTTTTGTGCGCGCAGGCAGGCAGGCGGGCGTCCTTGATGGATGTTGTGATTCCGTGTATGCACTGCATGAGATTTTGATGATAAGGCTGATTTATTATTCCTTCTTCCTTTGACCACTGGATGGACACTGTCCTTATGTGTTATGTACGGCTGCTCGGACAGTGGAGGACACTACTCGCTTCGCTACACTGTTACATGCTTCCGAAATGCCTTCTGCTTTGTCTTGCCTGCTTCGTTATTCGCTTCTTCCGTGGTGTTGGAGTGTAGAGTGACCACTGACCAGCGTGGTTCGTGGTTCGTCGGCTCACTTACTTCATTCCTATTGACGTGGAGCCATAGTAGGATATTGGACGTGCGTCCGCTTTGCTTGACCGGCCATTTTTTATCGCCGTCGTTATCTTTCCGTTTGCTTTTTGTTATCTCCTCCTTATTGCCGGCCTTTGGCAAGGGTCACCGCTATGCCCCCTTTAGCCCCAGTCCAGTGCAGTGGTTTGTGGTTGAGTTTGTTCTGAAGAGCTGTATACGTTCGGGTTTTGCCAGCTGCGCTTTTGACCAAAGTAAGTACGTAAACGACTAGAGTAGGTACTCATATTTTGTGGCCGTATTATAATATGGAACCGAAAATGCTCTATGTCGCGTTTCTACTGCCGGTGCGCATATATAATAGAACCAAGAGCCCATGATAGAACGTTGCACTCGAAAGTAACGTATGCGTACATGCGGTTGGAGCGAACTGTGTATGCAGGGGCCGTTCGGCAAACAAAGTCCTTGAAGCGAAGTTGTTACTTCTCAATTTTGATGTGCGAGTGATGTCCGAAATGTTGCTGACTGGGGCTGGCTGCTGGACTTGGAGCCACTTAGCGCAGATTGGATTTTGCGCCTAAATACATTCCGCGTAGTCAGCGGCCTGCCATGGACTGGGCACAGTTACTGTATGTATGTACATACCGTATTTTTGGGACGATATTTTTGGGATATCGTATTTTTGGGATTTTTGGGATTTTTGGGATTTTTTGGGATTTTTGGGAGTTTTGTATTTTTGGGATATCGTATTTTTGGGATATCCCCCCTGAGTATATCCCCCCCAGTGTATAACCCCCCATTGGCAAAACATAAATTTTGCCCAGTGTATATCCCCCCTGGTGTATAACCCCCATGTACTGGAAGGTACCTAGCCTACCTATGTAAGCCGGTCATAAGCTAGCACTAGCCACTCCTACACCAAGCTACTATGCCTATAAGCTTAGCTGAGCATGTCTTGTACTAGAATAACCCTGTTTTGACCGCGATTATGCCCTAAAACACTTACTTTTGACCTCAAAAACATGCCTCTACACACCTCTCAAAAACATAAATTTTGTCCCATGTATATCCCCCCCCCCCAGTGTATAACCCCCCATCAGACCTCTCGATTTTTGTATAGCCCCATGGGGCTATACACCCAAAAATACGGTACTTATTATGCTACATACATACCCTTATGTATGCCGTACATGTAGGTACTTTTAACGGCAAAAATGCACCTGTCGAAACCAAATGCCTCGCCCTGTGACATCGATACCATTCTCTTTCGCGTTATTTCCAACGGCGACCCGTAAAAACGAATTCGCGACGGATGGACGAAAACAAAAGTAGAGTTGGTTCACAACGGAGATCGAAACACTAGCGTGATAGACACGAATAAATTTTTTAGCCTGACTCGATGTTTACGTCGCTCGCGTTGTCTGTGTCGTGGCGCAGACGGAACCACTCTTCAACTAGCCGCAAAATAAAATGCGCGAACTTGTGATTAGTAATAGGCACTACGTTTGTTATGTACGTACGCAGTTTGTAGCAACGGTCACTGCCTTGCCTTCTTCATTCATATGTGATGAGTTCAGCTGGACAGGACGGACAAGAGGACGGATGGCGCCATCATCCTTCATTTTGTCCTTTGTCCAGTATTGTCATCAAAGTACCTACGTAGTTACAGTTACGTACACGTACTATGTGCCGTACCCGCCTGAAGCTGTCGCAATTCATTTATCATCTTGCGTCTCTTTGATAACCTTCAGAATTGCTGACTTCATTGTGCAAGTTCTTCTTACAACTTCCGATAATCCGTCTTACATCTTTATAATTCTTGTCTATCACCGGGCGGCGAAAGAAGATGCGCATTTTGTCCTATAACATCTATGTGTCTAGTGTTTGAACGCCATCAGTAGGTGGAGCTGTTTATGCGCTTTTTTGGACCTGAATGAGCGCCTGGAGGATAATGAGCGTGGTTCTTTTAGCAGGCGCGAATACAGCATCCTATCGTATTATATCCTCCGATGTCCGATCCAAAGAGAAGAGGGCATCCAGCTGATTTGAAGGATAAAAAGGGGGAAAAAGAACCCTGTCTCTTAGCTAATTATGACGGGCGAGAATGGGGTAGAACGGCTAGGAGAAGCAAGACGGATGAAGCCAATAAGCTGCTGCAGGGGGCTTGTTCTAAGCAAACGCAATAATTACACGATTAATTTCATGCGACAAGCAAGCGACACGACACACTGCTTGCGTTGTTGCAAAGAAGCGTGAAAGAGTCCGTCCATGTGTACCAATGATGTCATGCGCGATGCCTGTTCGTCATTCGACAAGCAGCCAGCTACATAGCAGCCAGATGCTTCGCGTTCTCACGCGGGCTCATGTTGAAAGTTTTTAGGCCTACCGCCTACGTCGGATTTAGAAATAATGGATTGTGTCTTTGTCTTATGCTTGCATGTACAGGTAAGCAACCTCCCCAGTGTAGTGTTCGTTTGCTACGCCGTACAAGCGGGACGAACTATGCGTTGGGAGTTGGTGTTGGGAGTGTGGACGCCATTTCTGGACAAAGATTGTCACTGCAACCGAAATTAAATTAGCCTCGGTAAAGCGCCTGCTTCCCGCCTCGCTCCTCGTGTCTAGGTGTACGACGCGTGTACGTATCTTTCGGGATATCGGACGGCGTGATTTCGGATTAGTCGGTGGATTAACTGCATTTGCGCTCTACGCGCCCCTGACCACGCCAGTACGTAGAGCCACGCCTTTGTACGTACATGCGTACCATATTTATTTACTCTCCAGTGAAACGTACAGATACCACTCCAGGCGTCGGTTCGGAGGCTTTCTTGTTGAATGATGTTGTTGTGACCACACAAAATTCAGTTGGGTTTGGGTGGGGGGATCCTCTGGTCCACGTGCTGTATGGCATGGGGGTTTGCGCGCGCATGGTGGCTTTTGGCCGCAAAGGCGGGTTGAAAATATTTCGGCGCATTTTCGCCTTCCTTTCCTCCTTTTGGGCAAATCAGCTTTAAGGATACACGGCGGCCTTTAGCTTCCTGTTGCCCCGTCATGCGCGTCGCATCTTTGTATGTGGCGGAGGATGTGTGAATGAGCGAACATGTACGTACATCGTACATACATACATACTGACACTGAGGAGGCATGAGGCCTCCTTGGCCCAACAAGTAGGCTACATACGTGTACGTAGCGCATAGCTGATGATCAAAGGAAAGCTTGATGAGCTTTCTTCTTTCTTCGAGTCTTCACTTGACACAGGTCTCTCTCTTCCCGCCGCCGCCTCATGTGACTTCGTGAGCCGAAAAGATGCCTCGTACTAGCAGCCTGTCACCCTCATCTTTTTGCATCACTCCACTCCGCATTCCATTCCTGGACCGCCTATGCCTCTTCGCTTCCGTTCGTGGCTGCTTGTGTCATGACTTCCATCAGCTTATGGCCTCCCGCAGACGTGGGCAACAAGTTTCTCTCGTCTCAGGCCCCATGCGTAAATCCACCAAGCCTCAGCCCAAAACCAAACTAAGGCGAAAGCCTAAGCCTTAGCGCAGGCCTTCCGCTACAAAAATTGCGTCACTCATTTGAACATGCGATGTCCCTATAATTGTGATTGCTGATATGCGTACTTAGATTAGGGTACATGTGTCTACCAGGTCTGAGGGCGACATGGTATGGCTTATTAACGTGACTAGTAGCTGCACTTCCTTCGAATTTCGGAAACCCGAAAGCGGCCTAGCGTAAAATTATCATCCAGGCTTATTTTGCGCTATTTTGCTACTCTGACTCCTATTAGCTCGTTCTAATCATTTCATTCGACTCAATGCAGATCTGTACAGCGGCAACAAGTTTTTTCTCGACCTTGCTTTCAATTCCCTCCCAGAGGTCCTGATTATGGGTTGGAAACTTTTTGCTCCTCGTTCATTGCTTTTGTCGTATTCGTCATGACAACTGTCTGTTTCCAACGCATCCATGCGTATTAACTTTCTACAGACTGTTGCAAGTTTATCATGTTTGATGCAGAAAATAGCTCTTTCTCGTTGACTGACATGCGACAACGCCTGCACTGCACTACAGTGCACGGTGATACCAAAGCAATCTCAGTACCTGCAGCTCTCTAGCTCTCATGGCTAATAGTATTTTTGACGCATTTTGTAATCTGCTTTTCTCATCGAAATACGTTCATTGCGTAGGATACGCTAGTGTTTCATACCTCAGACTTGGCTTACGGAGCAAGACTATGGGCATGCGTGCGCGGCATGAGTGAGTAGAGTAGTGCAACGCCTGGAGGCAAATTGAATAATTCCCTCGTGGCTACCTTGTGGCGCTTATGCTTATGCTTTACTTGCGTGAAATATTGCCGTGGTTCTCCGCGCCACATTTTTCCGTTCTGCCTCGCCTTTATTCTTCCTCTCTCTGCTTTCCTTCTTTCCTTTCTTCGTCTGCTGCTTGCGCTCTGCCTTGGAAAAAGAAAACCGTGCTGCTAGTATACCTTAGTAAAGCTAAGTACCTTGGTATGTAACGCATGTACCGTATGTGCTCGCAAAAAGTATATCGTATTGATAGTACCAGCATCGTCCAAGGCGCGTTGGCCGTAGATAAGCTATACATTCCTCATATGGTCAGGATGGACAAGATGGTCGTATGAGAGAAACGTCCATCTTTGTCCAATGATTTCCAATCCTTCTGCCGTCATCTTTCAATATTGGTGGCGTACTAACCTATACCGAGTCATTCTCTTGGGTGTAGCTGTCTAATGTATCAATCAGTTCAGAACTGATAAAGCGGTGAAAAAGTGCATAATGTAGTGATTGCGGCCATATCGCTATCGCTGTTGTCCCTTCTTATAGCTGCGAGCTTGCCTCTAATGCTGAATGAAGCAAGCGGCTGTGTCCATATCGATGTGCTAATCCATCGTCTCGCACACGTGGCTGCGTTTATGATGCCCTACATGTTTTCCGCGCCCGTTTTTTGCCCAATTTTTTTGCCAAATCCCTCAATATCCACGGCTCATTATTGTCTTGATTATGCGCCTACAGCACTCCCCTGTGGCATAGAATAGCGCGAATTCGCACACCCGGGGGGGCGTAGGGGGAAGAAGGAAAGAAACCGTACGTTTATCCTTACTCCATCGTGCGAAGTGTACCTACATTACATACATGCTACATCTATCCTTCTCCTATGCGACTGTACTTAAAACGTAACGTACAGACCGTTCGAACGCATATTATTTTCGTTCGTTCTATCATGCGCGCTTTTGTTGGTTGGAAAGGGCGCAGATTTTCCGTCTTACTGCTGATTGGATGAATATCTTCTCGCGGTGATAGGCGTGGCTAAGCGCGCGCGCGGGGAAACGTTGCGTGACGTGAGGCGCGCGCAACGCACGCAACGCAACGCAAAGCGCCGAGCGACCCGAGCGCGAGCGGCGGGCGAGCGGAGCGAGATTTATTGTTGTTCCAGACTTTATTTATTCGCTCGCCGCGCTGGCGAAAATTCCTTTGTCGTCTCTCGCCTCTTTTGTGTCAGTGTGCAGTGCCAGCGCTCCATGTCGGCTTGCCTTACGGCTTTTGTCGGAAAATTTACATGTGTACGTATGTCATCGAATGTTGTACGAGAACGTATATTGTGGCGGCTATTTCACGCGTATTGTTTGTCGACGTTTTTGCAGGTGACTGGACTGGATTATTCTCGGACGTGGCGCGGTGAAATTGAAACTTTTTGCAAACCTTCAGTTGTGTCGTCTGCGTTCATACACCAGATTTGTTATTACCTCTCCGACCCGTCGAGTTCACTGGAGAGAGAACGGAGTTACTGGCTCTACTGAACTTGGACCGAAGCTTACTCGCTGACCTTGACGTGTACTGAAGCGGCGAAATCGCGATTATGGCAGGGAAAACTACCAGCGCTATGTTGGACTCTGGAGGTAGGAGTTGGGTGATGTTCCAACTCCTAACAGTACTCTGCTGTGGTCTCTTTGTGCTGATGGTGGAGGGAGGAGAAGAGCCGAGATTTCTCAGTTTGGACGCTTCGCATTCCATCATGCTCGGACAGACTGCCAGACTGGGATGCGTTATACAGGATAGACCCAGTAAGGCTACTCACAGTCACTCACTCATGGTATTCTCACATAACCGGCGTACGAGAGTTGAGGGTGTCATAGAAATTTGCATGAGCTGCACTCGGGCTCGGCGCACCTTATGTACGTACGTACACAGCTTATTTTCAACTTCAATGCGAGCATACCATCACTCACTGGGTACATTGTGATCGTGCATACGTTTTGACGTCACATTGGAAAACTTTGCTAGAAAACAGGGACGGTTCACATTGGAGGCAAGTGAGCGTGCGTGCCAGATATCATATCTTAGAGTGCTTGCCAAAGTTTGGCTGTCGCTCATGCCGCGTTCACCATTCGCCCGTACATTCGTCCCTATGTCTGTCGTACCCAGGAGTACATGGCACCGCAAACGATCGTGTACTCCTAGATATATCTGACGTACGGGTGTACGGACGTATGTATGGTGATTGGTGAATGCGGCATCAAGCAACAGGGTGTGCTGTGGTATGCCTGGTGTCTCTTCTGACTCTGCCCGTTTTATTGGTGTTTATTCTGCAACTCAAGCAAAGTACTCGAAAACCCAAACCTGCCATAACAGGAATATCCTAAGCTATATAGCCATCAACAGAAATACAAACATAGCTCATAGCAAATGTAAGCCCTTTCCTACTATAACATAGCAATCAAAAATATCAAATATGACAAATTATATCAAATATCCCTACATATCAATATTTTGTTCCCAGGCTAATATTCTTATTACTAGTATGCATCGTACAGTGCATCGTGTGTATTGTAGAGTACTCGGTGTTGTGGCGGAAGAAGGGGCTGGACGGTGAGGATACGGATCTGGAGAACGCCATCTTCATCGAGGACGAGAAGTTCGATCTGAATCCGCGCTTCCAGCTGTCCCTGGATCCCCGGGACGCCAACGTCTACAACCTCACCGTCCGCGACGTGGAGCGCAGCGACGACGGTGTCTACTACTGCGTCCTCCTCCTGGACAACAACGGACACAACCCGCGACAAACCCATCGCCTCTCCGTCAGAGGTACACACCTACGTATGTACATACAGTAGTACAGTGTGTACAGTACAGTACAACAGTGGTGCAGTTGTACGTATGGTATACACGAATAACATAAGGAACGCACGGTATCGTATGAGAAGCATGTTATGTACGTCTTTTAGCAGCACGTTTTGTATGTACGTTGATGATTTTGGTCGTTATGTACAGTTGGCAACGTACGTACTACTCTATGCGTTGCTGCGGTGTCGTACGTCTGATACCGCGTTCACCAGACGTTCGTAAACCCGTAACGTTCGGTTCGTAAACGTCCGACGTATCTACAGTAGGAGTACATGGTTGTTTGCGGTGCCATGTAAGCCTACTCCTAGATAGTACGGACGTCTGGTGGGTCAAATGGGTGAACGCGGCATGAGTAAAGTGTGTGTGTTTGTGTGCAGTGGCTCCGACGATTCGTATCAAGCCGGAGGATCAAGTTCCGTTGGTTGTGGAGCCGGGAGATCTGCTGTCCTTGGAGTGCGCTGTCTCCGGTAATCCACTGCCCAACGTCACCTGGAAGAGACAGGTAGGTACCCTCTAATGCCGCATTCCTATTGGCAACGTTAATGCATGGTGTGTTATGTGTACTGTATGTTAGACGACGTACACGTCCGATATAGCATACGGACAGCACCGACTTTTTCGGGCTTACGTACGACAAACATACGCGGCATCAGTCCATTTGCTTCTCTCTTTCTTGCATAACCTCTCTCAATATGTAGGTGTGTTTTGTACTGCTACTGGCTACACTCTATGTAGGTAGAAACAGGTGTACATACCGATACGTAGTAGTGTGGTGGGACAGCTTGGGCTTTGGTGGGCTGAAAGGAAAATATCGCGAGAACAGCGTCTTCACTATCTCTATGCCCATATCTCACTACTACTCAATTCAAACCTCGTAAAGATTTTTTATTTCGTTACTGAGCGAAAGCGTATCTGAGAGTGAGGAGCTGCCCATACATCATCCCACCGCAGATACGGCAAAGCTTCTGGATGCGAAGATTATTACAAAGGACGGAATAGTCATCTGGTGTCATAAGGTTATAGTAGTATGTCTTTTCTACGTACGTACAGAAACGTGTTGGCATGTTCACAGAACGAAGAGTACATGTTCATGCAGGGCTCATGTACAATTTCGTAGGGTAATATGGGGCAAATCCTGCCATGGGCAATCCGGCCGCCTAATGTGTAGGGCAGCATAGCTCAGCAATCAATCGGCCGATTGAGACAAGGACTGTATGATATCAATCGAATGCTGTAACCCACCTCTTTCAAATGGACTGACTATTTTGATCCATCCTTTGCTGAAACAGCAAAGGTAAAAGGAGCTTAGGTGGCCCGGTTTACCCCACAGTACCCGATGTAGCGTTGGGCAAGGATAAAACGACTTCTTGCTTCAGGTGGTGCTGGCGACGAGCAACTCTCACTTCAAGAGGATGTTTGAACTGGACTACAGTGAGGCGAGAAGCAATGAGATCAAAGTGCAGAGTGACTTGGCCACTATGAAGGAGATCATTCACTTCATCTACAACGGCTCTATCTCTCCGGAATTCACTCAGCTGGATCTGCACGATATTCTTGGTAGGAAATATGAATTCTATCAATACCGGGACGTACTGTACAGGTGTACTGTGCAGGCGTACTGTGCAGGTGTACTGTGCAGGCGTACTGTGCAGGCGTACTGTGCAGGCCTTGCATTGGCTATGCTTTCAGCTGCTGCGCACCTGTACAAGATACAGCCATTGGTGGACATCTGCCATGAGAAGTTGTGCGAGCAGTTCGAAGTGTCCAACTGCCCCCAGATGATGAAGATGGCTGATCTCTACAAGCTGAATGTGCTGAAGGAGATGGTGGTGACATGGTAGCAGAGAATCCAAAGACGGTGATGAGCTTCAAGGAGTGAAAGGAGATGAAAGGGGAACATGACGAAGATGTGTGGAATTTGGTGGAGAAGCGTATGGGGGTCAACGTGACGTTGGTTTCTCAGTGAAAATTCGTGTTTGCCGTTCATCAAAATTACAACTATATGTGCATGAATGAGCTCACTGTAACACTTGTGTGTACGTATGAAATGCGTACCTAAAGTAGTACAGTACCTACAGCATGTGATGCAAGGAGTTAAGATTCTTTTCTTATGAATACTTTATCCTGTGTCATGAGTGTGTCATGAAAAGACAACTGTTTTATTTGGTTGATCTCATGTGCTTGCTTGCCCTGTTTATGGCTCTATGTGCCATGCGAACAGCTTTTTTGCCATGCAGCATGCAGGTGAGTACTATTATAGAGATGTAGCAGGGGCTCCGGCTCCGGTAAATCCCGGCATATTTTTGGATCCGGCTCCGGCACAGTGAAGGTGGATCCATGGTCTATCTTTTTCACTTTTTTGCTTGACTGCCCTTGAAGAAAATGACGTTTTTTTTCCATCGAATTTGATCAAAAATTTTTGCACAACTTGTGAATGAGACTGTTTTGCAGCTCTCAAACAACCGCATTTTGAGTCATCTGTCCCATACCGTATTTACCGGTGCATAACCCCCCCAATGATACCCCCTATTGGCAAAACATAAAAAATGCCCAATGCATACCCCCCCCCCCCTATGCATACCCCCATATGTACAGTACAGTACCTGAACCTACCTATGTACGCTGGTCATATAGTACCCATAGCCACTCCCACACCAAGCTAAGGTGCCTATAAGCCTGTTTGGGGTGTATTGTACTTAGAATAACCGTGTTTTGACCTCGATTATGCCCTAAAACACGTGCTTTAAATCTCAAAAACATAAAAAAATGCCCCATGCATACCCCCATAATGGGACCTCTCAATTTTTGCATACCCCCATGGGGCTATGCACCGGTAAATACGGTATTTGTACTTTGTGACGCATTTTGCCAGCAATCAAATGAGCAATATGTTTGCGCATCTGTTCTACGGTAGTTTGATACAGCATTTTCTGTCTTGGATCCGGCTCCGGCCGGGGCAATTTTTCAGATCCGGCTCTGGTAGTTTGAAAAATTTCGCCCTGTTACACTACTGTGTATGGCGCTCTCTCGTGTGATTGAGAGGCCATGTGACTGTTCTTTTGTGTGTAGTTTTGGAGATCGGATTTTTGTTGCTGATTCCTGAAAGAATGTCTGCATTCGGTAGTGGTAGTGCATTCGGTAGTGTCTGCCTTCCTAGTAGCTGTGCAAGGATGAGGACAGGGATGTTTTCCGATTACGACGAAGGCTCGGTGGCGTTTCTCGATCACCTCATTGCAGACGAAGAGCAGCAATCTTTGCATGCGGTTCAAATTCAATGCGTTTGGCGCTGTGATCCAGAGAGGTTCAACGCCTGTACGGACATCGGCTCTTTCTTATCCAGTCCCGTGTTCAAGACTGTTTACAATAACATCGGATACGATTGGCAGTTTTTCATTTACCCGAATGGATTCATCCAAGATCAAAGCGGGATCGGCTTCTGCCTCAAGCTCTGCTCTTCTGCCTGGAAAAAAGTCGCACTCAGCAGTGATCAAATCACTTGGTACGTGGATAAGAACGGGGCTTCCGCATGCAATTACGAAACGGAATCTCACGATTGTGGTGACGTGGGCGCGTGGAAATTTCTATCACCGAACGTTGACGTCTCTTCATCTAAGAAGTGGCCTGGTAACTGCGTGGATCGAGATGACTTCATCCACTTTGGCGTCAAGATTCAGCTCAGCGAAGATCTCTTCGACTGGCGGATATTGCTGGAAAAGAAAGAGGCGCCGGGAAAGCGATGGTCAAGCGATCTGTATGAAGACATCATCGTCACTAGGCGATATCAGACATACTACCAGCCTACTCGTACCGAGCAAATTCGTCTCATGTAAAAGCCGAACAGTACCAACGCGACTTGAACTATTTGCACCTGCTAAACATTGCCCGCGCATGAGTACGTATCTAAGATTTGCTTGGTACGAGTTTGTTGCCTGTCTGATGTCGCCTAGTACTGATGTTGGCTGCAGAGAGAAGCCGCCAGAAGATGTGAACCACGTACTGGATGCCAAGATTATCACCAGTGACGTCAAGGTCATCTGGTGCCACAAGGTGAGTGCGCAAGTATGCCATATGCATCCATCCACTATCCACCATATGCAATAAGAGCCAGTGCTTGGTCGCGAGGTGACCCCTCTGAATTAACCGTGATTTTCAGTGCAACTTTTGATCGGTAGTCGACACGAAGGTCGGCGCCGTCGTCTTTCTTGCTCGTTTGTTTCTTTCCGCGCCGACCTTCGCGTCGGCAACCGATCAAAGTTGCGCACTGAAAATCAAGTTTAGTTCAGAGGGGTCACCTCGCGACGAAGCACTTCTCTTATTATGCCAATGTAGTGATTTTCCTGAGTTGCATATGGCGGTCTCTCTCTAGTTGATCTGTGCAAATCCGCTTGATGGAAAGCAATACGCAACGGTTAAGACGACATA
>JASAMW010002644.1:0-35461 GCA_030247985.1 Epsilonema sp. ZAB3_2
ATCTATTTGTGATTTTATGCATTTTGGAGTTTTGAGGAACTTGATTGAGTTATGATCATCTGGAGATTAGTATTGAAGTACTGTTAAAATTTCAGTTTGATATGAATTATTAGAGAACATGTATTATCACAGGAAGTTGAAAGTTACCAAAAAGTTTTTCTGGAAAGTGTGTCTCTAATGATTTTATATTGCCTGAGGAGTGCTTGATCATTTGATTTGCCCGAAAGGGTGCGCAATCAGTTGATATTGCCAGAAAGGGTGCCCGATCAGTTGAGATTGCCCGAAAGGGTGCCCGATCAGTTGAGATTGCCCTGAAAGGGTGCCCAATCAGTTGAGATTGCCTGAAAGGGTGCCCGATCAGTTGAGATTGCCGGAAAGGGTGCCCGATCAGTTGAGTTTGCCCGAAAGGGTGCATGATCAGTTGAGATTGCCCGAAAGGGTGCCCGATCAGTTGAGATTGCCCAAAAAGGTGCCCGATCCTTTGATATTGCCCGAAGTTCATTTGATATCAAGATCAATTGATCAGAAATTATGGATTATGTAAAATCACTAAGTGATTGAGTAGAAAAGAAATATACAGGCAGAAATGAGAGTACATTAGAAATATTGTGAGCAAATAACACCTGAATTACTTTAAAAAATGATAATCTTTGTGTGACGTATATTTTTGAATGATGAGAGGAAGGAATACTAGCAACAAGTGGCAGGTTCTGACCAAAGCTGAGAGTAGAAAAGATAAGTGGTACAGTTACTTGAGGAAGATGAATAGTAGATGTAGTGATAATACAACAAGAGCAGGTACAGGTACAAAAATGGTTAATGATTACTGCACCAAAGAATTTATGAAAACATCCATAGCCAGCCAGCGAGGGCAGCGAAGCTGCCCGAAGCTGGCGTTTTAAGTTGAAAATATTGACAACTGCAGTGCGTTATTTTTGTCACAAAAATAAAAATTTGTCACTGTGAGAAGAGTAATCGCTTGATTTGATATTTTTCATGCAGAGAAAACAAAAATTTCATTTGAAGAAAAATCATTCTGAGTGAGTAGCCAGAAACACGCAGTAATAGAAACCTACCATAAAGGAGAAAGTAGTACACTTGTGTCCATCTGTTTTATGCCAGTGCAGTGAAAAAAATAAAAACTACCTTGAATTAGCAAGCAAACAATGGTTCAGTTCAGCTTATCTCTTTTGCAATAGTGAAAAAGTACAACCCTGTCATGCAAATGGAAGCTAACCGCGGCTGAGCCCGTCACTCTTCACGACAGTGAAAGTGTCGATTTACCTGAAGTGAAGCTACCGGGAGCCGGTCACTCTCCACGACAGTGAACGTCTCTTTCGTAGACCGCGGCTGAGCCCGTCACTCTTCACGACAGTGAAAGTGTCGATTTACCTGAAGTGAAGCTAACCGCGGCTGAGCCCGTCACTCTTCACGACAGTGAAAGTGTCGATTTACCTGAAGTGAAGCTAACCGCGGCTGAGCCCGTCACTCTTCACGACAGTGAAAGTGTCGATTTACCTGAAGTTAAGCTAATCGTGGCTGAAACAGAACCATAAACCATGAAATAAAGAATTAACCAGGAAACATAAAAAATTATAAAATCAAATAAAAACCATCAAACAATGAAAAAGAAAAAAAACAAAACATAAATAAACCCTAAAATCTAAGTAAAAATAATATACCTATAGAGAGAAAAAAAACTTTTTACTAATTAAGCTTGTTCGCCCAGCTGAATATAGTTGTCCACGTGCAAACTGTGTCGACGAAACGGCCGGCGCCACACAGAACCAAGGAAGTGGAATTTGTTCAAGGAAAATAGGTAACTATATGGAACTCGAGGCGGCGGATCGGATGGTGTTGTTTATTTTGCCATAAATTTGCTTCTGAATTTGTTAGTTAGGAAATGTCGAATCAGCGGCAAACTTCTCCTTCTCGTCCCAAAAAAAATTCTCCGGATCCTCGCCTGTCCGAGTTCGACCAGTTGTTAGGCCGGATTCGGGCGCTACAGAAGCTCCTGCCATCTCCTGCTCCTGGTTCCGGTTCCGGCTCTCGCAATAGCCAACCGCTTTTTGAACCAGCGCAGAGCAGAGAACATGGGCCGCCGATTGGGATTGGAGGTGGAAGTGGCAGACATAAACGAGTGTTTGACAGGTAGGGTATCATGGGGTAAGTCCGACCGGCGTTACGTATTGGCGGGGTGAATCCGGCCATTCACGTTTTGTTGTAGAAAGAACGACCTTTAGTAGTACTAGGTGGCCGGGTTTACCCACTGTACCCCTCTTGCACACACTATTCACTATAATTTTTCTAGTTCAGTGCGAACTCGGAGATTTTGCATGTTGAAGCATAGACACAGCGCTCCGAATTCGTAGTTCATGTGTGTAGCGCACTATTGAAGCTGAATATGACAGGCCCCGATCAATGTTATAATATGTCGTGTTATGTTTTTGCAGACCTTCTTTATCTCAGTCTGATGTTGGAAGGAAAGAAGAAAATGTTACTGGAAAACCCAGAGCAAGGCAGCAGGACCAACAAGGTTGGGTGAAAGCACATATAGACGAAAGGAAACTGTTAAGAATCGGTGTGGTGTGCTCTAAATTGTGGATTGTGGTCTTCTGCATGCACTAACGATGCCCGGTTATTGGGTAAAACGAGTTTGTTTGTAGCTCGTACTAACTGCAGCTGTTACCTTTTTGTCGAAACGAAAAAGACTTAACTCCTTCTCAATCTTTAGTCATAGTAGTCAACCAGTTGCGCAACCGACGTCAAAACACTATCTCTGTCGGTTGACAACACGGTTGTACAACTCCTCTATATGTCGGTTGCCATCAGTTGCGCTACTGGTTGACCACTGTGACTGGCCGATTGAGGATGAGTTAAGGCTAACAGCTGCATTTAGTACGGTGTGGTCCAATATTTGGACCGCACCAGTTGTAATTCGATTGCTCAGCGTGGTCTTGACTTTGTTATTATTGTGCACTTCGTTTAGACGTGGAACAATGCTTAGAACTTCTCAAACAGATCACTTTTGTTCGCGTGGTTGTGGACAAACTTGAATGGGAGCGATTACCTCAAGTTTTGCTCAAAGAATGCACGGGAAGAAATAGGAGTCCAAGAGATAGAGGGTAAGGGAGTAGAGTGAGATTGAGATGTAGGGTACAGTTGGGGTAAACCCGGCCAGCTACGATCCTTTGAGCATGCTTTTGCAGCAAACGATAAACCAAATAGCTCGTTTGAAAGAGGAGAGTTCAAGGAATCGATTGATCTCTTACTTGTCTCAATCGGCCCACAGGTTGCTGAGATATGCAGCCCTGAAACTCAGGTGGCCGGATTTTCCCATGGCTGGGTTTATCCCATAGTACCCTACAAAAATAGTCGCTCACGCTTTTTCTTATTTCAACGACACCTATTGGATGGTTTGTTTTGTAGTCGATTGATTGTTGAATACCAGTTTCCTGCGGCTGATAGCAATTACCATACGCTGAAGAAAAGGATACGTGCCGTTTCAAAACAGATGCTGCCTTCAGGTATGTGCTGCATTTACATCCATACATACACATGCAGCTCATGTCGAATATTTTTAGCCTATTTTTTAGTAAGAAAGTTGCGTTTTAATAACGAACTTGCGTTGGCGTTTTTTTTCCAAGTTGTAGAATTGCATGGGTTCTGCTCGATAATTTCCCCCTTACCGATCAAAAATGGCACAGAAAAAGCGTAGTGTGCAGAAACAGACAGACAGCTAGCGACCACCAAATTAATAATGTCTTAGTCTTAGCGCAACTGGTCCATACATAGTTCTTTGTGCATGTTTCAGTGGTGCTATTCGATCATAGACGTGTGGCGCTGTTGAAAGTGACTCCAAAGCTGATTCGCGCGTGGTCTAGCGCTTGTCTATGGTTCCGCATCATGTACCAAAAGGACGCAGGAGGGGGCAAGAAATTGGTACGTATGTAGGGTACCATGGGGTAAACCCGGCCATGGGAAAATCTGGCCACCTGAGCTTCAGGGCTGCAAATCTCAGCAAGCAATGGACCGATTGAGACAAATATTTTTGCCAATCGATATGTTGAACTATCTTCTTTCAAGTGAGTTATTGGGGTCGGTAACTTGCTCAAAGAGCGAGCTAAAAGGAGCGTTACGGGTTTCCCATTACCTACAACGTTGTATATTTATGGCCAGCCCACTGAGAAAATATACAGAGATTTTGGATATTTGCATCATTCCGCGTAATATATGAGTAGATATTTCTCTGTGGGGTATCGTGCATATTTACTTCCACCGAATTTTGTTGTTTAGCTTCGCCTGGAGTCTTTTTCCTGGACTCTCTCTTCCGTTCTCTGTCGAGAGTCTTTGGACATGGACTGCTATGCAGGTGGACAGGGAGCTCAGGGAAAACTCAAGGTAAATATAGCGCCCTATTCACGACGAGTTGCAGTAAAGAAAGTACTGGGTCGCGAGCTGACCCCTCTTTTACAACCGTGATTTTAAATGCAACATTTATCGGCGGCGCGGTCGACGTCAAGTAGGCAGCTGGGAAGAAAAAGAAAGAGAGCGGAGACTAAAAGGTCTCCAGCCGCGACGCCGATCAAAATTTGCACTGAAAATCACGGTTACTAAAAGGGGTCAGCTCGCGACCCAGTACTTTCTGTTACTGCAACTCGTGATACGCTAATGAGTGAGTATGAGTCTTCGCCCCCCTCACGGCGAGAAAGACATGCTGCGCGTCTGTTCAAAACTCTGAACATAGCAATAGATCCGTCCTACTGTGCTTCTGCACCTTCAGTACTCTAGGTCCTGGTCCGGAGTAAAATAGAAAATTGCGAGTTTATTTGCAGCAAGAAATATGTGGAAACTTGCGAGTTTATTTCACAAGAAACTGTAATTCTATATACGCCGCCAGGATCTAGTACTGAGGCGCAAAACAGTAGCAGGTACAGTATATTTTTCGCAATAGAACGACAGCAACAAGCACGCTTAGGCAGATGCCGTATTCTTTTCTCGCCGCGTAGGGCCAATTTCTAACGGACCTCATCCAGTATCAAGTCCATCAGTCCTGCGTTGACCTCCTACCCCGGGGATTGGCTGATGGTAACTCGCATCAGCAACAACTTTCTTCTTCTCTGTTGTGTATCATAGCGAGAATGAAAATTTGCCAGATGTGCCAGGGTCGAACCCTGACCTTTCCTCACGTTCAGGCGAGCGCGTAACCACTTTACTCGATACCTCAGTAAAATTTCCCCTTTTCAGGTCTGTCTTCAACTCGGCTCAAGATGCTCCGTTGCTTCCGAGAAGCTTGAAATGCTCAGGGCTGAGGCGCAGCCTCTTAACACTGCGGCAGGAACCACCCTATTATCTTCCTTGGACGAACGTGTGTTACAGGAAAAGTTGGGTGCGGATAAGGAGACTAGGAAGCAGGCAATGCAATACAACTACCCGAGAGTGGAAAGGGAACACTCTGGTAAGTATCCCGTATTTACCGGTGCATAGCCCCCAATGCATAGCTACCCCATATTCATAGCCCATATGAACTGTTGGGAGCCTGAAGCTACCATGTAAGCTGGTCATTAGCTAGCCATAGTCACTCCTATATGGTAGAAGCAAAATTATGCTGATTGGTGTAATGGTTAGCGAGCTACATGCTCTCGCGTGCATTTTCCCGTTCACAGATCAATTTTTGCCTGTAACTCAAGAACGACGCAACGTAGAGGGATGGGACTTGGTGCGTTTTGCAGCATTTTTTATGCTCTATCTAATGATGTGTGTGGCCTTACCCCGAATTTTCCGCGCAAAGTTCCCCTTTAAGATGTGCCTATGAGCCTTCTTAGTCATGTCCTGTACTGGGATAACCCCATTTTGGCCCCATCTCTTCTCGATCCTTTTTTTCTTTTTCACCCCCCCTCCTCAAATGCAAGCTCTACCCGATCTTAAGAGAACGCACCAACAACTTTCTCACATGAGCATTTGTAATTCCGCTAATATCATCTCACGCACCCAACAAGACCGCGTTTTTACAAGAAAGAATGTTGAGAGAGGTTATCAAAGGGGGAGAGTATGTTGTCGGATCCACTTGGCTCAGTCTTTAGGAATAAAAGTTGAGTAAGTTGTAAAGTGAGTAGGAGGTAGTGTGAGGATGGTTTTGTGTATGAGATAGTGATGGTTGTAATTTTTGGGTTATATTTCGTGTTTTGTTGTTGAGCGATTCAGTATGGCTTGGCTATAGTGGGTCGCGATAGCGAATTAGAGCGGAGAAGGAAGAGGAGAAGAGGAGGGGAGCCTTTACCCCCCCAGCTTGTGACTGGTGGTGAGGAGAGTCGAGGAGTTCGCTGAGGTGAGTAGAATTGAGTATTGTTTCAAGTTTTGATAACCGCTTCTTTTAGTCGTTAAGGGGAGAAGAAGATTTTATTTTGGAGTTTTTTTTTTTTTTTTTTTAGGTTTTGGTTTTTTAATAAATGGGGGTGTGGGGTTGGGTAGTTGGGGGGGAGGGAAAGAGTTGAGTAAGGAAATTGTTGTGAGGGAATGGGAGGTGTATGAAAAATTGTTAAGGGGTGGAAAAGTTAATGTAGGAAGTTAGGGAGATATGGTAGTAGTTGGGGGTATGCACGGAAATAGGGATACTACAGAGTGTTCCTTTCATTGGTAGTTGTATTGATTGCTGCTTCCAGTTATGCAATTTTTGTAAAGTTGTAGGAGATAATAGGGTGGTTCTGGAGTGTTAAGAGGTGGCTAGTGAGATTTAGTTTGGAGAGAGATGAGGAGTTGAAGAGATGAAAGGGGAAATTGTGTGACTGAGGTCATTCGAGTGTGTAGTCAAGTGGTTAACGCGCTCGCCTGGAACGTGAGCGAAAGGTCCAGGGTTCGATTCCCTGGCACATCTGGCAAATTTTCATTCTCGCTATGATACACAACAGAGAAGAAGAAAGTTGTTTGCTGATTGGCCGAGTTTCACCATCAGCCAATCCCCGTTGGCGTTAGGTAAGGTCAAACGCGAGGACTGATTGGACATTGGATACTGGATGAGGTCGCGTTTAGCAAATTGGCCCTCACGCGGCGAGAAAAGAATACGGCATCTGCCTAAGCGTGCTTGTTGCTGTCGTTCTATTGCGAAAAATATACTGTACCTGGTCCTACTGTGGACTTTTGCGCCTTCAGTACTAGATCCTGGTCCGGCGTAATATAGAATTACGAGTTTCTTGCTGCAAATAAACTCGCAAGTTTCCACATATTTCTTGCTGCAAATAAACTCGCAATTTTCTATTTTACTCCGGACCAGGACCTAGAGTACTGAAGGTGCAGAAGTCCACAGTTAGGACCGGATCTATTGCTATGTTCAGAGTTTTGAACAGACGCGCAGCATGTCTTTCTCGCCGTGAGGGGGGCGAAGCACGACTCATTACTCACTCATTAGCGTATTCACGAGTTGCAGTAACAGAAAGTACTGGGTCGCGAGCTGACCCCTTTTAGTAACCGTGATTTTCAGTGCAAATTTTGATCGGCGTCGGCGGCTCGGTAGACCTTATTTAGTCTCCGCTCTCTTTCTTTTTCTTCCCAGCTGCCTACTTGACGTCGACCGCGCCGCCGATCAAATGTTGCATTTAAAATCACGGTTGGTTAATAAGAGGGGTCAGCTCGCGACCCAGTACTTTCTTTACTGCAACTCGTCGTGAATAGGGCGCTATATTTACCTTGAGTTTTCCCTGAGCTCCCTGTCCACCTGCATAGCAGTCCATGTCCAAAGACTTCTCGACAGAGAACGGAAGACGCAAGAGTTCGTCCAGTGAAATACAGCACTTTCCCAGTTGCGAAGTCTAAACAACAAAATTGCGGTGGAAGTAAATATGCACGATACCCCACAGAGAAATATCTACTCATATATTACGCGGAATGATGCAAATATCCAAAATCTCTGTATATTTTCTCAGTGGGCTGGCCATAAATATACAACGTTGTAGGGTAATGTGGGGTAAACCCCGTCACCAACGCTCCTTTTAGCTCGCTCTTTGAGCAAGTTACCGACCCCAATAACTCACTTGAAAGAAGATAGTTCAACATATCGATTGGCAAAAATATTTGTCTCAATCGGTCCATTGCTTGCTGAGATTTGCAGCCCTGAAGCTCAGGTGGCCAGATTTTCCCATGGCCGGGTTTACCCCATGGTACCCTACATACGTACCAATTTCTTGCCCCCTCCTGCGTCCTTTTGGTACATGATGCGGAACCATAGACAAGCGCTAGACCACGCGCGAATCAGCTTTGGAGTCACTTTCAACAGCGCCACACGTCTATGATCGAATAGCACCACTGAAACATGCACAAAGAACTATGTATGGACCAGTTGCGCTAAGACTAAGACATTATTAATTTGGTGGTCGCTAGCTGTCTGTCTGTTTCTGCACACTACGCTTTTTCTGTGCCATTTTTGATCGGTAAGGGGGAAATTATCAAGGCAGAACCCATGCAATTCTACAACTTGAAAAAAAACGCCAACGCAAGTTCGTTATTAAAATGCAACTTTCTTACTAAAAAATAGGCTAAAAATATTCGACATGAGCTGCATGTGTATGTATGGATGTAAATGCAGCACATACCTGAAGGCAGCATCTGTTTTGAAACGGCACGTATCCTTTTCTTCAGCGTATGGTAATTGCTATCAGCCGCAGGAAACTGGTATTCAACAATCAATCAACTACAAAACAAACCATCCAATAGGTGTCGTTGAAATAAGAAAAAGCGTGAGCGACTATTTTTGTAGGGTACTATGGGATAAACCCAGCCATGGGAAAATCCGGCCACCTGAGTTTCAGGGCTGCATATCTCAGCAACCTGTGGGCCGATTGAGACAAGTAAGAGATCAATCATTCCTTGAACTCTCCTCTTTCAAACGAGCTATTTGGTTTATCGTTTGCTGCAAAAGCATGCTCAAAGGATCGTAGCTGGCCGGGTTTACCCCAACTGTACCCTACATCTCAATCTCACTCTACTCCCTTACCCTCTATCTCTTGGACTCCTATTTCTTCCCGTGCATTCTTTGAGCAAAACTTGAGGTGATCGCTCCCCATTCAAGTTGTCCACAACCACGCGAAGCGAAAAGCGATCTGTTTGAGAAGTTCTATAGCATTGTTCCACGTCTAAAGGAAGTGCACAATAATAACAAAGTCAAGACCACGCTGAGCAATCGAATTACAACTGGTGCGGTCCAAATATTGACCACACCGTACTAAATGCAGCTGTTAGCCTTAACTCATCCTCAATCGGCCAGTCACAGTGGTTCAACCAGTAGCGCAACTGATGGCAACCGACATATAGAGGAGTTGTACAACCGTGTTGTCAACCGACAGAGGAGTAGTGTTTTGACGTCGGTTGCGCAACTGGTTGACTACTATGACTAAAGATTGAGAAGGAGTTAAGTCTTTTTCGTTTCGACAAAAAGGTAACAGGCTGCAGTTAGTACGAGCTACAAACAAACTCGTTTTACCCAATAACCGGGCATCGTTAGTGCATGCAGAAGACCACAATCCACAATTTAGAGCACACCACACCGATTCTTAACAGTTTCCTTTCGTCTATATGTGCTTTCACCCAACCTTGTTGGTCCTGCTGCCTTGCTCTGGGTTTTCCAGTAACATTTTCTTCTTTCCTTCCAACATCAGACTGAGATAAGAAGGTCTGCAAAAACATAACACGACATATTATAACATTGATCGGGGCCTGTCATATTCAGCTTCAATAGTGCGCTACACACATGAACTACGAATTCGGAGCGCTGTGTCTATGCTTCAACATGCAAAATCTCCGAGTTCGCACTGAACTAGAAAAATTATAGTGAATAGTGTGTGCAAGAGGGGTACAGTGGGTAAACCCGGCCACCTAGTACTACTAAAGGTCGTTCTTTCTACAACAAAACGTGAATGGCCGGATTCACCCCCCCCAAGCCGCAACGCGGCCCGACCCCCCGAGGACACCCGACCCAGCCAACCCTCTACCCCCCCCCCCCACCCCCACCCCCACCACCCCCCCCCGCCCCCCTCTCTGCCGCGCTTGTTCAACATGCAGCAGCCGAGGGCAAGAGCGAGAGCCGAACCAGGGGCAGGGGCTGGGTAGCGCCGGAGCCTTAAGTTGCGCCGGCATGGCGACCTCGCACACGCGAGACGACGAAATGCCAGAGACCGACGTGAGTGACTACAAGCACTAGTCTAACTCCCCTACCCCACATACTCACAAACAAAAACACAGACAAATACATAACACCAAACGACCCGCCCCTACCCACCCCCCCTCGCTACTTCCAGCTACTTAACACCCATCCCCCCACAACACACAAGCTTAATTAGTAAAAAGTTTTTTTTCTCTCTATAGGTATATTATTTTTACTTAGATTTTAGGGTTTATTTATGTTTTGTTTTTTTTTCTTTTTCATTGTTTGATGGTTTTTATTTGATTTTATAATTTTTTATGTTTCCTGGTTAATTCTTTATTTCATGGTTTATGGTTCTGTTTCAGCCACGATTAGCTTAACTTCAGGTAAATCGACACTTTCACTGTCGTGAAGAGTGACGGGCTCAGCCGCGGTTAGCTTCACTTCAGGTAAATCGACACTTTCACTGTCGTGAAGAGTGACGGGCTCAGCCGCGGTTAGCTTCACTTCAGGTAAATCGACACTTTCACTGTCGTGAAGAGTGACGGGCTCAGCCGCGGTTAGCTTCACTTCAGGTAAATCGACACTTTCACTGTCGTGAAGAGTGACGGGCTCAGCCGCGGTTAGCTTCACTTCAGGTAAATCGACACTTTCACTGTCGTGAAGAGTGACGGGCTCAGCCACGGTTAGCTTCCATTTGCATGACAGGGTTGTACTTTTTCACTATTGCAAAAGAGATAAGCTGAACTGAACCATTGTTTGCTTGCTAATTCAAGGTAGTTTTTATTTTTTTCACTGCACTGGCATAAAACAGATGGACACAAGTGTACTACTTTCTCCTTTATGGTAGGTTTCTATTACTGCGTGTTTCTGGCTACTCACTCAGAATGATTTTTCTTCAAATGAAATTTTTGTTTTCTCTGCATGAAAAATATCAAATCAAGCGATTACTCTTCTCACAGTGACAAATTTTTATTTTTGTGACAAAAATAACGCACTGCAGTTGTCAATATTTTCAACTTAAAACGCCAGCTTCGGGCAGCTTCGCTGCCCTCGCTGGCTGGCTATGGATGTTTTCATAAATTCTTTGGTGCAGTATTCATTAACCATTTTTGTACCTGTACCTGCTCTTGTTGTATTATCACTACATCTACTATTCATCTTCCTCAAGTAACTGTACCACTTATCTTTTCTACTCTCAGCTTTGGTCAGAACCTGCCACTTGTTGCTAGTATTCCTTCCTCTCATCATTCAAAAATATACGTCACACAAAGATTATCATTTTTTAAAGTAATTCAGGTGTTATTTGCTCACAATATTTCTAATGTACTCTCATTTCTGCCTGTATATTTCTTTTCTACTCAATCACTTAGTGATTTTACATAATCCATAATTTCTGATCAAGATCTTGATATCAAATGAACTTTGGGCAATATCAAAGGATCGGGCACCCTTTTGGGCAATCTCAACTGATCGGGCACCCTTTCGGGCAATCTCAACTGATCATGCACCCTTTCGGGCAAACTCAACTGATCGGGCACCCTTTCCGGCAATCTCAACTGATCGGGCACCTTCAGGCAATCTCAACTGATTGGGCACCCTTTCGGGCAATCTCAACTGATCGGGCACCCTTTCGGGCAATCTCAACAGATCGGGCACCCTTTCGGGCAATATCAAATGATCAGGCACCCTTTCGGGCAAATCAAATGATCAAGCACTCCTCAGGCAATATAAAATCATTAGAGACACACTTTCCAGAAAAACTTTTTGGTAACTTTCAACTTCCTGTGATAATACATGTTCTCTAATAATTCATATCAAACTGAAATTTTAACAGTACTTCAATACTAATCTCCAGATGATCATAACTCAATCAAGTTCCTCAAAACTCCAAAATGCATAAAATCACAAATAGATTCTATTTTTCCATTCTATTCTGAGATTCTAACAGATTCTATTCCATTCTATTCCATTCCTGTGATAATACATGTTCTCTTATAATTCATATTCATATCAAACTGAAATATTAACAGTCCTTCAATACTAACCTCCAGATGATCATAACTCAATCAAGTTCCTCAAAACTCCAAAATGCATAAAATCAAAAATAGATTCTATTCCATTCCATTCTATTCTATTCTGAGTACCTCACCTCTCCTGACTTCACACTAGAACCACATATTGCATATTCCACATATTTCTAACAAATAAATACACATGCAAAAAATTTACAACAAAAAACAACCTGTACATACATACATACATACATACATACATACATACATACATACATACATACATACATACATACATACATACATACATACATACATACATACATACATACATACATACATACATACATACATACATAACATACACATATAGGTACATAAATGCATATATAACAAATGAATACAGTACACAATCGAAACTTTCACTAAATACCATGTGGCTTCTATTAACCAACCTAATCAAAATACTGCAACTCATCCATATATCTATTTCACCTATATCTATACCTTCAAACCTGTACCTACTACTAAAGATATTAAAACCTGTACCTATAGTTTACCTGTATCTCAATTTTATCCTGTACATACTAACTCAACCTGTATTACCAACCTTATCTTAATATTCAACAAATCTTTTACCTATACACCAATTTAACCTGTATCTATACCTTCAACCTGTACCTACACTACCTAAAGCATACCCTCAAACTGTATATACATATACATATTCTACAAACACAGGCTAAACCTGTACTACTACAAAAATCAAAACCTGTACCTATAGTTTACCTGTATCTCAATTTTATCCTGTACATACTAACTCAACCTGTATTACCAACCTTATCTTAGTATTTGACAAATCTTTTACCTGTTCACTGATTTAACCTGTATCTATCTATACCTTCAACCGGTACCTACACATGCTAAACCTGTACTACTACAAAAATCAAACCTGTACCTATACTTTACCTGTATGTCAATTTTCACCTGTACATACTAGCTCAACCTGTATTACTAACATAACCTGTACCTACCTATACCTTCAAACCTGTACCTACACTACCTAAAGCATACCCTTTGAAGTAGATATCTATATATTCTACCTACACATGCTAAACCTGTACTACTACAAAAATCAAAACCTGTACCTATACTTTACCTGTATGTAAATTTTCACCTGTACATACATACTAGCTCAACCTGTATTACTAACCTAACCTGTATCTATACCTTCAAACCTGTACCTACCTACACTACCTAAAGCATACCCTTTGAACTAAATATCTTCATATGCCACCTACACATGCTAAACCTGTACTACTACAAAAAACAAAACCTGTACAGTACCTATGCTTTACCTGTATGTAATTTTCCTAAGCTGTATCTATACCTTCAAACCTGTACCTACACTACCTAAAGCATACCCTTTGAACTAAATATCTACATATACTGCCTACACATACTAAACCTGTACATAACATCACATAATTTTCCCGCATGACATGGACAACAACTGTAAAATAATGTAGGTGAAACACATCCTAGTTTATTCCCTTTTTCACAGCAAACCAACCAAATGAACCATACATACAGGTTAACCTCAACACATCTAACAACGAATTGTTTTCACCCTTTGCTAATGATGAACCAATAAATGAAACAACCGAACCCCAGATAAAACAATACAAAACTCTTCATGTATTGTACCAATAGCAAAGGAAAACAAACAATTTCTGTTAAACACATACTAAACAAATAAAATAAACATTTCTTACAAATTGAACCACAGAATCCACCATTGACCAATTGAAACGATAACCACCAGCTTCCAGATAATGACCACTAAAACTACATAACAATCAAACCCACAATACAACTGGACCATCCAACAAAGCAAACAATACACAGATTACCAACGATTGCGAAATCACATACTTACCAGACCACAAAAAGCACACGACCTCACTCTGCGAACAAAACAACACACAATGACGAAACAGCCAGCAACCTGTACTGCTCACGCAAACTCCGCGCGCTTACGCAACATGACGTCATTTCACAACACACGCAGGCACTCGCCCTCACACACGTACGCACAAGCTCACATACAGGTAAACCACGCCCCCTCAACGCTCATTGGCTAACCTGTACCACCCCCGCGCGCACCGAATCTATATATAGGTGTTTTAGCACTTTTACCTTCTTGAGCGTCGTAGCTCAGAGGTAGCGCTTGCGCGCAGCACTACACTAGCCCGTGTTCAAAGCACGGACGTGCCAACACATACATACAGGTTAAACATACCCTACAGGTCAACGTACAGGTACATACCACAGAAGACAATACATACAGGTTAAGGGCAATGTACAGGTAAAGGAGAAGGTACAGGTTAAGCTGAACATACAGGTTCAGTGTATACAATTTTCAAGCCCAACTCGCGCTACCACCTTCATAAGGGAGTTTTCACCATTCTACTTGCTTCGGCCTCATGGCTCAGAGGCAGCGTTACCGCGCACCACCACACCAGGCGGGGTTCGACACTCGGATGTGTTATACAGGTAAAAGGTTCGTTCAGGTACTAAAAGGTACAGGTCAAAAATGGTACAGGATTCTCTATCATTACCAATGATGAGCTTCAACACAGCCACATGTTGAACTTACTCACGTGTTATAAGAGCTACGTACGTGGTTAGCCGAAAAGTACTTCTAGTGCTCAGCCGCCGGAGGCGGCTGACTGTATAGGTAGGTGTACCGACAAAATTTATGCTGCTTTTCTTCATTCTTTCAAAATGTAGAAATGCGGAGTTGGACTCGCATGAGGAGATGCAAACGACCGTCTTCTACACGTCGCAAGAAGAAAGCCTGCCGCCGGAAGTAATTCAAGAGCCTGACGGGTCCACGGTCATTAAAACCAAACAGGTGTCCACGCATAAGATCGTGTACAAGGTCCACAAGGCTTCGGATAGTGTCCAGTTGTCCACGACTTCTACGACGGCTGCTGATACTGCTACAGCTGCTACCAGATCGCATTCCACCAGCACTGGAGACTTGGGCGAATTCTTGGACAAGAAATTCGCCGCGTTCGATCTGTTCATTGACGACAATGAGGCGGCGCAATCGACGGCAATGGAAGGAGGGGAGGTGGATAAACCGCCTACTTTGATCAATCCGAACGCGGTTAAGCAGCAGCAGCAGCCATCGTCCACCACAGCTTTAGTGACCAAACTAAGCGGGGTTGTGTGGCCGTCCGCCGGTAGACAAAAATGAGGGATATTTATTTTTAGATTATTTTTTAGTGTGTTTCAAGTGAATAAATGGCGGTTTTGTTGACGTCTACGAAATCGCCGGCTTACCGTCGTAAGCCTGGTGTGCAGACGAATTCTTGTGGGATTTTCATCACAACGCTGGTGAATTATGTTGAAACTTGTTGAAAATGGCAACATGAGTTTCCAGAGGAGACAACAATGCAAAGGGCTGCTCCTTTCTTCATTCATTGCTAGCCACATGCGCATATTGGTTCACTTCACACCTCGTCTCAGACAAAACCAAACGACCAGTAGCCTGACCTCTGTGCTTGCCTTATCTGACTCCTCGACTTTTCCCTTTGGATTTTCTCCAGAAATAAGCTATATTCAAGTAAACTGAAGGCTTCCCCAGAACTGGAAAATAATATTGATGTTTTTGATTAGCGCTTTGATGAAAATCCCACAAGAATTCGTCTGAACACCAGGCTTGCAATTCAAAAACTTGTGATTTTCGTGGTCGAAACTTGAGCTACCAATATCTTATGTTCAGGTTGGAGTTTTGGGACGAAATATTTACACAAAGTTATGCATATTCTTGGGTATCTGCAGAAAAAATTTCAGCGTCTTAACTCTATTGGTTCCCAAGTTATAACCCCAAACGACATGATATATCCAAATGGGACACCCTGTATAAATAAAATAAATATGATACTTTGCGACCACCGAGAATCAAATAGGTACATATTTCACTGAAATCTTAGTGATATTGTGAGGTACAAAAGATATTTTCTGGCATTGTGAGGTTTAACTTTAAGTGATGATATTTTCTGGCAGATCTTTTTTTATGTGCAAAAATGCATTACTGCAAAGATATTCCTTGTGATTCGAATATTGTTGTGCGTGTGTGTACAATATGTATTGCATTGTGAAGTCTTTGCATTGTTAGGTCGATAAAAAATATATTTCTTTGCTTGATGCGAGATATTTACCGTAACCCGTGATATGTATAGTATACAGTTGTGCACAAAGGACAAAACAAATCTTGCGCGCGTGCGGCAAGAAGCAAAGCACGCATCCGTGAACAAATAAACATCCATCTTTTATTTCAGTTCTGCTGGGTGTTCGTATTTCTTTTGTCCTGCATGTTCACGTCATGTCAAATGTTTTGCTCAAGTGAAGTGTTTCGACCGATCGCTAGCTAGCTGTATGTACATGCTACATATACACGCCTTTGGATACAGCACTCAGCCACGTCGCCAAATCAATCTTGCGCTAAATGGGCCGTCCATTAGGCAGGGCTTGGCTTTGTATGAAGATGGAACCACCAGCCTTTGCGTGACGGAAAAGTCCGTACTGTAAGCCCGTCAATTTTGGGATGAAACAAATGCGGATCTTGGACCGTTGACAGAGCGGCTCTGTACATTCGGTATGTACGTACTGTATTTGCATCAGTACTGCATGTACCTAAGGTACATTCATACTGATCTGAATGTACGCACGCAGTACACTACAATACTGTGCTCTTCGTCTTAATCATCCGCGAAATTTCACCGATTACAGTAATGTCCTCAAAGCCATAAAAGGAACGCTCGGCGGAAGGTTCTTCCCGTTCTCTCTTTCGGCCTTATAGATAAGGCCGACTGATAGCTTGGTATTTTCGTCTTTTTGGGCTCCTGAAATCCTGCCTTTTCAGTCGCGCCTATTCCAGCACCTCGCCAAACTCTAGCCGTACGCACTTGCTCACTTTGCTCTATTGATCCCTCTAGAAGAACTTCGTCCGTCCTTGCATCATCAAAAATGTTCCGGGCTACTGCACACCAATAGCCTAATAAAAAGAAAGCTACTAGAGTCCTCTTGGCAAATTTAGAACCGCTTGTGCGTGTTTCGAGGCCAAAAAATTGCGCAGCAGTATAGCAGAAGCGCTAATATTGCCTTCCATCCACATCCCCGTTTAGTATGCCGCTTGTGTAAAGAGGCAGGGAGCCCGTTGGTGACAGCTGTTCTCTATGCTTCATCATATACTTTGTAGTAGCTTGGTTCATCCCCTAAGGGCAGCAAAATACCCGCTCAGCTATCGCTTTCAATTTCTATCTCGCACTTTGTTCTGTGCTTCATTCGCGTGTTGGTTGTACGTCGTTTCTGTACGTTACGTGCACACAATCGTACACACACGATGCCTTCCTTATCTTTCGCCCATTAACAGTGATGAAGCATAACCCTGCCCGTAATCGAAAGGATGATTGACAGTATGGTTGCGAAGTTTTCATGTTCGACTGCATACAAAGCTTGTCAATTGGTCAGCGAGAAAGAAGGAGAAGGACTCTTTAGATTTTCGCGGTACCAGTTGCGACGTGGGTGGTTGACGATCTAAAATGCGGCCTGATTGCATTACTATCTGTCCCGTCGTGTTTATTGATCAGTGAAATGGCACCATGTACATTATGTACTACGTGCTGCATTGGAAGAAGCTTCAAAAGTTTAGCCTGTCGTCGTGTCTCATAAAAAGTTGACTTCATTGCGTCCGTCAACGCGGAAAGAATTTGCGCTTTATGGATGACTCGCAAAGCGCAAAACCGGAAACGAAGAGAAGCGAGAAATATTGCGCATTCTTCCGAGAGAGAAGCCTGCGATAGTTGGGTGGTTGCTTGGTAGGCTAGTCTGCACGCCGCCAGTGCAAGCAGCGTTCTGCTTTTTCTTTTGTGGCTTCCCCCCTTCTTCGGGGCCCCCTGTATTTCTACAGAAGTCCTTGCTTGCTCCTGCGGCGCTAATGAGAACTAATGATTCTTTCATGAGCGCGCGCCAACTAGCGCGCGAGCTCCTGGATTCATAAGTAGTCGATTCTTTAGCTAATTTTTACTACCGAAAACTACTTTACGTACGCTGCTGCCGATTACACGTCGTTGCCTCTCTTATTGACAGTCGATGAATGGGCTATTGGCAGGGGCCGACGGAAACTCCCGGAAACTTGCTGCTTCGTCGTTGGTGGGGCGCAAATTCTACGGACAGGGCGCCGAAACGATATTGATAAATGAGAGCGAGTGTCCCTGGATCTATGAGGAAGAACGTTCCGTACTGTACTGCCTTTTTTCGCGGCAACAGCTGACAGACACTGGAGTGCGGAACGAAGTTTGAAAGAAGGAAAACGACTGAGGCTGCACACGGTTGCATAGAAAAGCCCGGTCGGCTTATCTAACCGCTTGCACTCGCCTTTTTAGCTAACGGAACGGCGGTGGAAAACGACGAACCTGATACCCTTTGACTTTATCTGCTGTTATGCCTCCGTGTGACCTGTGACATTCACATACCGACTGCCGATGTGTTAAGAAAAACTTGCTGCTTGCCGCTTCTGTTACAATAACATTTTTTCTGGAGATGAAAAATCCTGCTGTGTTGTTCCAACTGCTGAAGAAGCAGATTTAAGAATGAAGAAGCTTAGGCGAACGCTTGCACTAACTCTTGCTCAAAAACTATTGCAAACTGCAATGCCTGCTGCTGCTGCTGGACTGATCTACTGTTTGATCTTTGCACTGACCCCGAGGATCTATCGGGTCGCCGAAGCAGCTTTGTCGGAGGAGAAGATTAGAAGTTAGTAAGCCGCTCATTTGCACACATTGTAACATACGTAGTGGGTGTATGTACGACTGTGCGCAATGTACAAAATGTACGCAGGTGATGTCCGTATAAAGTGGGACGTAAAGCGCAAGGGAAAACAGATCAGTTTGCTTAACTCCTGCGCATTTGCATTGTTGCGATTTTTGGCCTCTGAAGTTTCGAAGTTTCCAGAGCAAACTTTTTGAGTATAGTACATACAGTACACGTAACAAGGATGGCTGAACCGCCCTGTACCTGTGTCCATCGTGCGCTGTCACACGAACACAGAGACCAAGAAAGTCCAGCGTTTTCTGACCATTCCTTTCTTAAAGCTGAGGATGAAGAAGATGAAGAATTAGAACTATTTGTGCTTCCCTCCGATTTGGAACCTCTAGATAATCATGAACACCTTTCGCTGGCTTCCAGCAGTTTAGAGGCAGTTCATTACGTTCCCTCCGCTGCAAAATGCAGCCAACTTCTGGCTACAACTACTGAAAATTCTGACCATGAGCAGGAGAAATTGCCGCTCTTGCGCAGATTAGACTGGGACTGTTTGACCACGATTTTCATGACGTTCGTGGTGATGGTTTTCATGGCGGTTATGTTCATTTATTGGCTTCACGGCCTTAGCGCTGTAGAAGAGAAACAACTCGCCAACGGGACGAGAGTGCAGTAGGATATCTGGATCAGATAATTATTGATCCTTCTCGTATTTGTACGCATACTATCGTACTTTAGATTGTGATCACATGTTCATTCAAGGGGAAGCGGGAGATAGTGGTAAGAAGGACGGCAAAAAAATTCAGCTTACATACAGTATAGTATGCTGACATTGTTATGCTCTAATGTAAAGCATGATATTTTTAGGCCCATTGAATGGAACTTTCGCATCGCCAAATTATGGAAACGGGCCTTACAGTGCGGATCTTCAGGTACTGCACTGTTTTAATTAACCCCCTTCGTAATCCCAGGCGTCCGCCTGTCCGTAACGCCCGACAAACCCCGTCCGCAGGGACGGGGTTTGCCCCGTCTACAGACGGGGTTTGCCGGGTGGCTACGGACAGGCGGACGCCTGGGATTACGAAGGAGGTTAACGATGACAAACTCGTTTGGCCTGGGACCAGGGCCTAGGCCTGGCAAGAACCTAATCAAACCTAACTATGTAATGAGAGGGAACACCTTATTTCAGTGCATTTACACATTCGTCGCTACCCACCCCAACTACCGAGTACAGCTGAAATTTGCCAAGTTTGATCTGCTTGGAACACCGCCAACGTAAGTGTAAGTTTATGTATGGGCACGTACGCCCGTCCGTCTACGCAGTTTAGCAAAATTTGCATAAGCTCAGTTATTCGTGAAAAACATGCTCCGTATTATTTGCATTTTTATTGATGTACTTTTGTCATGTAGATGCAACAGAGATTATCTGGATATCTATTCTGAGCTGCCTCGGGTGGACGTGGATATTTTGGCTCAGCCGTTAAGCGGTCGCTTTTGTGGCAGCGTCTTCCCTCGGATTCGAGTGTCCCTGTACAACGTGATCGTTCTGGTGTTTCATACGCGCGTGGATAGCGAAGGAGCCAAGGGATTCTTCGGATATTATCAATTCATACCAGCAAGTATGCCCATATATGCACATAGGCCTACGTCCAGTACGTATGTACAGTATCGATGACTAGTGAATAATGTAGGCTACACAGTTGAAGTAAGTAGCATGTTGGCTCTTGTTATGCACAGAATAGTTACTATAATATCAATATGTAGTATGTACGTACATACGTAGTACGTACACAACACAAACGAATCTGTTGGCCTACACGTGTACGCGTCAGACATTTTTACTTATGTGTTGTGGCTACAGCCAATTCACTTATCACATCGTCCAATCAATACTAGTAATTACTGTACGTACGACCAATCTATTGTTCGATTTGAATTCTCACGCTTTTATTTTGCTGCTGGTCTTTAGCCAAGTACATCGTGGGCACCCCGGTGTCATCAGCGGAGCCCTGCAGCTTCATTATCAACCAGTCTGACAAGTAAGCACGTGCTCAGACATAATATAGACGTCACGCAGTCTGCTAGCTACTGTAAAGGTCGGTGTATAGCCCTGCAGGGCAATACAAACAAGATCAGCCAATTTGGGCGGGCTATACAAGGGATCGGGCAATACAAAAGCTCGGGCTATACAAGGGACTTTTGAACATCTGCTCATTTTTGCTCCAATTTTCACCCTAAATAAATGCCATAGTCCATGTTCAACCTACTATGTATTTTCAGCTACACAGGCCACACATATTGTAGTTCCTGACTTACAATGCTGCAAATAAAGCCTTGTGAACGCAGTTCTTTGCACAACCCGATATCGGGCTATATACGGGCCAAAAGTGTAATATAAGCCAAATTGGGCGGGCTATACATGGGATCGGGCTATACAAGGTATCGGGCTATACACCGACCTTTACAATACGCTATGTATGTTATTTTTGTCTCTTCCGCTTTTGCACATAATCTTTCATGGAATATTGCAGGAGAAAAGGCATCATTCGCTCACCCACCTACCCCGGTGCTTATCCTAGAGTAAGCAAAGTGGAAGGCAAATTATTATCCGGTTCATTCTTGAAAATATCGAAATTGCAGCAGTTATGTCAAAATGGAAAGATAGATACGAAGTACATACGTACGTATGGCAATTATTTTGTTGCAGAATTTACGCTGCCATTACAAATTAGTCGGCGCGAAGGGACAGCGCATCAAGCTGGACATCGAAGATTTTGAGCTCTACTTTGGCGGAGATCAGTGAGTTTGACTTACTGGTGACCTAACGCATGAAAAAAGTTTTACAAACAGAGTTGTTCAGGGCGGGCAGGACGGGATTCGAACTTTTGACTTTGCTCCGGTCGTTCCTACTGCGGCCGCGCTAGGGCCCGCCCTGCTGACCGGAAAAAACGCCTCAATATTGCACTGCGCGCGCAGTACATACACACGAGTAAAATTACGTACAGTACGTAACAAACAAGCCTAAGCTTAAAGCCTGCGTAAGCCTGTGTTGTTTTTTATAGCTGCCCCTACGACTCGGTGCTTTTCTACGACGGCGACTCTTCTGCAGCTCCGGTGATTCGACGGTTGTGCGGTTTGCATCAGAATTTGACACTGTTTTCACGCCACCAGTTCATGTACATCGAGTTCATTTCACGCAACGCACCGCAGGCGGAGAATCGCGGATATCTCATCCGATACGAATTCAGCTGGGACTTTGTCAACATCGGTACGCATGCATGTAGGCCTACAATGTACTGTAGGTACTGTACTGTATTTCGGGCGTAGATTCAAATTCACTACATACTTGAGTTATGTATCGCCTGGAGTGGTCGCAAGTGGCCAGCCTCGGCCCGAGATAACGTATTTGGGTGGCCAAGTGAAGCTGTTTATTTATTGGCGTAAAGACAAAGACATGAATTTGAATAGACTTCCTTGCAGACAAAATGATTGGTAAGCAAGGCTTCGTGTCGCATCGCCGAGGTTCTGAATGCGACGTTCGCATCCAGAGCAATCAGGAGACCAAGCACACCATACAAAGCCCAAATGTGAGTGTGCGAAACAATTATACTAATTTCAGTGCTGGTACTGCTTCTGCCTTCTGTACAGTATGTGGTATGGGACGGGCATTATACGTGCAGGTCCACAGCTAGCCGTTATGCTTGTTTTCAGTTTCCTCATCAATACCCACCCAACACTACCTGTACATACATTTTGGACGGACTACAGGGTTCTCAGGACGTGGAGAAGGTTATCCTCACCTTTCAATCTTTCTCCATCAGCTCAGCAAGTGGAAGGTAAGTACTGCACAGTATCGTCTATTTTTGCACAGTCTCGCGTACATAGTACAGTACGTTCAATGTTCCCCTTGTTCTCCCAAATGAAACTTTCCCTTTGCTTTCCCAATCACAGTCCAATTCAAATATGTTTTACCTCTCGGAATCGGAATACATGTGTGCGTCAAAAACCTTCCCTCATCCACATGCCCGTCCATGACTCCTTTGTCGGTACATCCCTTCCCACCACGTACCCCACACGTTGCATGGGTGTCTGTTCGTAGTTCTCTCCAAATTCGGGCGTGTTATTTATCCCGTAGGGTAGTGTGGGGTAAACCCGGCCATGGGAAAATCCGGTCACCTAAGTTTCAGGGCTTCATAGCTCAACAATCAATGGACCGATTGAGACAAATATTACGTCACTCGATTCCTTGAACTCTTCTCATTCAAATGAGCTATTTGGTTCATCATTCATTCACTGACACAGCAAGTTCAAAGGAGCTTGGGGGGCCGGATTTTCCCATGACCGGGTTTACCCCATTACCCTACACCTCTTCTTTTCTTTGTGTACTGTACATACATACCCTACATACCCCTGTGTGCCTGTGTGTGTACGGTATGTAGTCGATGGAATCTGGAGTCGGAATGTCCGGGCGGCAGCTTCGTCGGCGTCCAGTTGTCGCCGGATGCAGCAGGCGTCCAGCTGAAGGCGGACACGCAGTGGGACGCGAAGTTCTGCGGTCGCATGCCGGCCGTGGACTCGGGCGTGGTTTCCGTCGCGTCCGTCGGCCCGCGCATGCTCGTCATTTTCCGCAGCGACGAGCGCTCGTCGCGATTCGCCGGCGTCCAGCCGCCGCTCGGCTTCAAGGCGCTTGTCGCGTTTCAAACTGGTAAGCGAATGGTTATGCATGGAGAGAAATATCGGGAAATTGCCGTGTGGGTTTTTACTAGCATCCTGTCGACAGTCCATCTACGTAATACAGTACATCTACTCTATTGTAGTGTTTTGACCGTTCGTTGTCAAGTAAACGTACACCGAACCATTGTATGAATTTAGGCTACCCTGCGTTCTTTATCCGCGTTATCAGCGTTTTTACTTTTCTGCCAGCCCTTTTTAAAATGTACTTGTATGTATGCTCACCATGCATAAGCACAAAGCATGTATGTACTATGTACATTTTTGGGAATCATCCTCTATGCTTTCCCTCGTTGCCGGCACTGCGTGCGTTATGATCCGATCCATGTTTTCCAGCGTTGCACGAAGATGCGTACAGTACCTATGAGTATCTACCTATGTTATGTCATACTGTAAACCCTCGTTTGTAGCCCCCCTCGAATATAGCCCCCCCTCGTATATAGCCCCCCCTAATCGGCTGCTAACATCATTTGCCCTCGTATATAGCCCCCTATTGAGAAACGCGAAAAGCAACGGAAAACGTGTGTTTTTGCGCTAAAAACAGCGTTTTGTAGGTGTTTTCATGCATAGAAGATCATTTGAACATCATTTGGAACAGTTCTGAACATTTTACCTGTGTCACCTCTTCGACAGAAAATTTTTGATGACTAAAATTTAACAATTTTTCGGGCTAAAAGCTGCAGTTTTGATTAGAGGAGCTTGGAAACATGCAAAATAACCGCCAGAAATGAGTTCAGGAGGTCAAAAAACCTTACTTTGGGTACAAATGTAAAATGCCCTCGTATATTGCCCCCCCTCGTTTATAGCCCCCCCTCGTATATAGCCCCCCTAATCGGCGACTAACGTTTTGATAGCCCCAGGGGGCTATAAACGAGGGTTTACAGTACTTACCTCGATAACTTTTCTTCTGATGCATGTTTCATTAGCAGCTCAACTACGTACCTAAATGTAAGCCTAGACTACTATACGTACAGGCTTCCTGCCTTGCCCGGCTCTAAGAACGACGTGACACCGACACACTGCTTTGTAGCTGTACGGACGCCTACGTGGCCGTGTATCTGAGCGCGGCAGAGTACAAAGAGGGCGACGAGGCGGCCAAGTACTGTACTCTGCACCTGCCTCCGCCTAGACTCGTGTCAACCGGCGCGCGCATGGTCCTGCTGTTTCAAAGCAGCCCGTACGGCCTCACGGATCAGGGATTTATCGCCACTTTACACTTCGAGACGGGTTGGTTCGTACCTATCGTAATCGTCGTACCAAAAATACATAATGGCTCTGCTTACTAGGGGGAGAATGGTGGACGTAGTGACGTGTAGTATTGGTATCTTCGGAACAGAACGTAGTGCATTGCATTCGTACCTACATGTTAGGAAGGTGCAGTATGTATGTACATAACATAAACTACACGTATGTAGGCGTACGAATATACACATTGTAGGATGTCCTCCTCTGTTGGTCACATATTTTGTGCTAAATTAAATACCGTACGGTACCCGTTTATCTGCAGAGTTGCGTAACGCACACGTTGATTACGTACTATGCTGTTGGAGTTGGATAAAGGCCTCATATTTATATTATATCGAAGTTGTGTTCTGTTGTGTAGGTACGTAAGTACTTACTTACATGAGTCTACACAGTTCAGTTGTGCCATTGCATTAGTGTCAAACATAACTATTGTTGTGCAGATTGGGGCATTCCTGGTCAGCCGGTGGATTCCGCTTCCAACAAGTGTCACTTCATGTTCAACTCCACCGTCTCAAACAAAGGCTCCTTCAACAGTCCCAGATATCCAGCTAATGTACGTACAGTGACGTATGTACATATACGTACCGCACGCTCCCGTTGGGATTGTCATCGTTTCATTGACCCCGTTTACTTTTGCAGTATCCGCTGAACACGACTTGCACCTACGATTTGGTCGGAAAGCCGTTCGATTTGGTCCGCATCGCCTTCGAACAGTTCACTCTGAACGGCGGCCTGAACGAGCAGGGCGATTGCGTCGGAGATTGGGTGGAGTTCTTCGACCTGTTTCCCGACGGCGAAGTGCGCCGGATTCGACGCTATTGCGCGAACGTCGTGCCCGGCCCGATCATATCCAGCTTCGGCTCCAATCGCATTCGAGCCGTGTTCCAGTCGGACAAGTCCGGCGCGGAAACGGGCTTCAAAGCCGACTTCGCTTTCTCCGTTCAACCGGTTTTCGAAATACCGAAAAGTGCGTATGATGGTGGGTGGGTAATGTCAAAAATATTTTTGGTAGTATTGAGGGATAAAAGTAAACGGCAGTGGTAAATTACAGACACCAGCTCACAGCCACGGAGCTCGTGAGTAAAACAACGGCCAACTACATCTACAGTACATAAGTACAACTAGGTACATTAGTACATAGGGTACAGGTACAGTACCTATGTACATACTGTATTGGTCGGCATAATTCATTGAGAGGAGCTGAGTGTCCAACTTCACTCCGTGTGTCCGACTTCTATGTAGCTTAACAGTACGCATTGTACTGTATGTATGTACGGTACTGTACAAGCACGTCGCTGTCATGGCGCCGTTTGTTCATTTATTCCGCGTTGTTCGAAACTGTTTCAGACCCAGAAGGCGGCTGCGGCGGTCACATCAGGGGCGACGGGGCCAAGGCGGGTTGGTTCGCTTCCCCGAATTACCCCAATCGTTACGTGGAAGGCCTTAGCTGTTTCTGGGAGATCGAGGTCCGCAGAGGTTACCGCGTCCTACTCACTCCCATAGACATGAATGTGGAAGGATCTATGGATGCCAAATGTAAGAATTTCGGTAAAGATTGTATGGGGTAATTTGGGGTAGTTGGGGCAATGGAAAGACGGCGAAAGTTCACAAATCCAAACGATTGATGAGTGGCTCAAATTTTACTTCCCTACCCATTTTATGATTGTGTGGTAGAATTTTGGCTAAATGGGGGTGCATATCAACAAAACGGTTGGTCAAATCAACCTTTGGCGCCACCTTCTGTGACCGTACGAATTACGAATCTTTAATAATCTTCGGAAGCGGAGTGGCGTCATATTTGGATATTTTTTGCAGCCAGCGATTGTCGCCTCGCTGTGGTCAGAGTTTACACGAATCCGGACGCCAGTTTCGATCACGAGATGTGCGGAACGGATAAATCCGCTGTTCGCTCCGTGATTTCCAGGGCAAATCGGCTCAAAATAAGGTCTGTCAACCACCAACTTCTATGTACTATCTACCTACTGTAGGCCTATGCAATATTTCACAGGTATGTACGTACAGGGGGCAGTGAGGTACTGTAAAGGTCGGTGTATAGCCCGATACCTTGTATAGCCCGATCCCGTGTATAGCCCGCCCAATTTGGCTTATATTGCACTTTTGGACCGTATATAGCCTGATATCGGGTTGTGCAAAGAACTGCGTTCACAAGGCTTTATTCGCAGAATTGTAAGTCAGGAACCACAAAATGTGTGGCCTGTGTAGCTGAAAATAGTAGGTTGAACATGGACTATGGCATTTAGGGTGAAAATTTGAGCAAAAATGAGCAGATGGTCAAAAGTCCCTTGTATAGCCCGAGCTTTTGTATTGCCCGATCCCGTGTATAGCCCGCCCAAATTGGCTGATCTTGTTTGTATTGCCCTGCAGGGCTATACACCGACCTTTACAGTATGCACATGTACTGTACATACATACAGTAGTATGTTCTGTACGTCATATTGACACAGTGTGGGTTTTGCAGCTTCATCACCTCCCCTTTCAAAGTCAATGGGCTTCAAGGCTTCAATTTCTCTTGGACAGAAGTCCACCTCACAAAGCCAGGTGCGCAATGACAAAAATGAACCAAATGTAAGTACGACGTACACTACGTACGTACCTGTATTGTAATGGGTTTTCTCTGTACAGAAATGCCCTGCGGTGCTGTGGGCGAGTTCAAGTGCGCCAAGAACATGGAGTTCTGCATATCGGAGACGCTAAGGTGCAATCGACTGCCGAATTGCGGAGATTCCGACAACTCTGACGAAGCTCAATGTATGTACTCTGTACAGTCAGGCATGCAGTACTGTAGGTACACTACACACACTTGTACAACATTGCTGTGGAGGAGGCATACCTAGCACACAACGACGGACATGTGTCAAAATACGGACATGTGGTTAGAAATATCTACAGTAACTCGCATGCAGCCATGAGCTGCCTTCCCTTGTCTAATATGAAAAGCATTGGATGACATTCAGTGGTATGTACATATATAATTGAGCATTAGCTTGCTGCACCTCTTTCTCTATGCTTTCTCCTTTCGTCTCATCATCTTATGTACGTACAGACAGGCACAGGGCACAAGTCTAGTAGCCATGTACTCTTGCCATTTCTCTCACGTGCTTTAACTGTTCGCATGACACCGTGCTTTATTTTGCTTTCCAGGTGGCTATGCGGCAGCGGTGAGCAGTGGAGGCAGTTTGACCCTTCCTACCAGTCGATCAAGCTTTATCTCGGCTTTATCTTTCCTTCTGCTGCTGTTTCGAACTTATTTTATATCTTCTTGCAGCCGCTGTACTGTACCCCTGGCTTCATGTTCTGCTCTGCCTAACATTAGCTGGTGAGCTTTTTGCCTCTCTTTCTTCATACGCAAGTCGGTTACTGTCCTTGTGGTTTTCGTGAACCCGTAAAACTTTCTGCTTCAGGCGATAATGCCACAGGTGGCGATCGTTGGTCAACGGGTGCAGTAGTGGCAGTGGTATGCGGAAGTTCGTTCGTGTTCATTCTTCTGCTGGTGCTGCTGTGCTGCATTGTAAGCAAGAAGAAAGGCGATGCAGCAGCCGCGAAGAAAAACTACGAGAAGAGACAGCGCAGTTCTAGGCACAAACAGCATCAGTCAGATCCGTACTACAGCTCTCAGCAGATACCACTCAGGGACTTGGCCGCCAGATTGTGAAGGGTTAAGAAATGGTTAACTAAGCGCAATAGAGTTAGATTTTATTTTACAAACGGAACTTTTTACCTGAGAAAATACAGCAGATATGTGAATACCGCTGTTTCCGCTCATGGGACCAAAAGCTGCTCACATAGGATATAGTTTTTGTGTGATATTACAGGAATAAATGTCTGTATGAATGTTTGTACGTCTGTCTGTATGAAGGTCTGTATGATATTGTACGCACGTGTACAGTACACAGGTACTGTATAGGTACTGCACTGCAATAAATATCACGTCATTTCATATCGCGTGTATGCAGCGTCAGTGGTTAAGGCGAGGCCTGCGTCGTAACGAGCGAAGAGCTCGCAGGCGCCGCCCTCCACCGTCGAAGCGAAGTTGAACCCATTGCAGAAGTTGTTGCGATGACAGCGGAAGGCGCAGGTCACGACCCCGGCCCCGTCCGGCCCCAGACCCGTGTAGCGCAGGAACCAGGCGCGCACCCGCTCCCCCTCCGCTGCCACGCGGAACAGGCGGGCCTTTTTGCCGTGATGCGGATCCTGATCGGCCGGCCGACTCCTGTTCACCACGCCCGAGTAGAGTGATGGAAAATTCGTCAAGATTGGCATGACGCTGTGCGTAAAGGCCGCGCAAGCTTGATATTTCGTGTCGTGTACATTAGGTAGTGCACGTACCAGCCAGTCGGCCACCGCATGTCGGTTTTAAAATGCACTACATATCCCAATAATTACAACCGTTGGTGCGTTTATCTCAACAAAACGTAAAATGAATCAACAAATTTTCGTGGGCTAGATACAATAGATAGCCGCCTATGAAAATCTGGGGCGCAAAATGCAGGGGGCAGCGGCGCCCCTGGGAAAATTTTTACATTTTAGTGGTGGAATAAAGAGATACCCGTACAGTGCGTGCACACAAGAAAGCTTGCGCGGCCTTTAATCCAACACCTGTTGTTTGGGGGATCGTAGACGAAGGAGACGCAACTGGGGTGCGCGTAGCACAGGTGGCAGCACTGTGGCCAGCTGCCTACAGCCTCGATCGCCGGCCAGGGATAGATGTCCCCGCCAGGGCGATCGACACCGTGGATGGCGCTGCACTCGTCGCAATAGCCTACAGAGGTTGAAAATGAGTAGAGAAAAGGGTTTCACCCGTTTCATCGCACAACGGCACAATAAATTCGGTAGTCGGTGTATAGCCCGATACCGTGTATTGCCCGATCCCGTGTATAGCCCGCCCAACTTGACATATTGCACTTTTGGCTCGTATATTGCCGATATCGGGCAATGATAAGAACTGCGTTCACAAGGCCTCATTTGCCCCGCTTTGAGAACGATCAGTATACAAAAGCGGGACCATTCAATCCATGATAGCATTAGGGTGAATATTGGAGCAAATTAGGGTGAAAATTGGAGCAGAAATGAGCAGAAGGTAAATAGTCCCTTGTATAGCCCGAGCTTTTGTATTGCCCGTTCCCGCCCAAATTGGCTGATTTTGTTTGTATTGCCCTGCAGGGCTATACACCGACCTTTACAGTAGGGCGCTTCAGACGTGCGCCGAGAAAGCTCCGAGCGAATTTACACGCACGTTTCGAAAAAAGGAGCGAGTTCGGTGCGAAATACCAGTGATTTCACATGTTAAAGCATAGTCAGCGCTCCGAATTCGGAGTTCACGTCTGCGGCGCCCCAATGACGGAAGTCAAAAAATATTAGTTTTCGCATCACATTCACCTTCTGTATCGATTAGCCCAGACCTCGCAGTAGCAGTGCTTTGGTAGGTGCCTTGCGTTGTTCCTTTCGCGTGGCAATTAGTGGTGAATCCGACCACATAGGCAACACAGTTGGCCGTCTGATGGCAGAAGTCGCAGCATTCCTGTACGGTAACCACGGTGTCCGAATAGAATGCGATATCGTTTCCAGTGTAGTTGACTGAATCCACAACATCGCACTCTGAACAGGCTGCGCTACCTAGCAAAGCAAACCAACACTGCTGTACACCCAGTGTTGCCAGGTCTGGCGCAATTGCGCCAACCCTGGCGCAATTTGACCCCTGTCTGGCGCAGAAATTTTGATCTAGCGCTTTTGGCGCAATTCTGGCGCAATTCAGGGGGTGACTGCAGGGGGAAAATTTTTTTATTACATGAATAGGTACAGAAGAAATGTCTTCTGATTAGTGTACAGTCAGTCCACTTTGTTGGAAAAAGAGGGAATCATTTCGGTGGCATTATCGGGCATGCCGGTGGGATTTTTAGGTTTCAGACATGTGCACATGGCTTATGTGTGGCTGTCACACATGTCGTGGGCGCATCTGATGCAACCTAAAAAAGTCCCGCTTACTTGCCCAATGCCACACAAAAATCCATGCTCACCTACATGTTGTATCACATCAATTCTTTTGGATGAACCAATGGAGCCAAAAAACCAACCTGGGCTATCTATCACCCAAAACCAAAATATGCCGATGCAAAAAGAAGGCACATTGATGATGTCTGTTTGGAAATGCAGGCACCAATCATGTATGGGTGCGCTAAAACGAAAGGGAAACTGGGTGCCTTGAATACAAGTCACATTTGCAGTGCTTTTTCAGACAGGAGCCCAAAATGGTGTCATTATTTGATGAAGCGATTTCTATGACCCTGTTTGACAACACACCCCCCCCCCCCCGGTCGTCACTTTGGCAGCCATCCGTCTGGCGCAATGTCCTGAACGCTTAGCGCAATTGCACCCTGGACACCTGGCAACACTGTGTACACCATGTGAAGTGAACGCAAAAAAGCTATACGGGGATAGCTACGTATACTTCTTATCATGTGAATGCAAAATACTTTTTGGCGAGTTTATCGACATGAAAAATAATAACAGCCGTTTTTCGCTGTAGGCTAACGGCTGGTATTATTATTTATGCCGGTAAACTCGCCAAAACGGTTTTGCATTTACATGATAAAAAGTATAGCATCCCCGTATAGCTTTTTTAATTTCCTGGGCAGTACACACAGGGAGAGTACGGTACAGTGCACGCAAATGCGTTTGAACGTGGAACTTACAGCAAAGCTGCGTGTACAACCCGATTTTCTTGTATTACTGCCCTTTCTATCCCATTTTTAGCGGCTAATATCCCATATCAAAACCATCCATTAGGTAAGTACACGTAAAATTATAGGCTATACAATGTTAGTGCAATACGTATGGTAGGGTAGCTTGCGCTTACCATATGGAATTTTGGGAGTAATCACATAAACGAGCAGAATGTCTTGAAAATAACCATAACAATGCATATTTGTTGCGTAGGTAACAAATGGATCAAAATTTCACAGGCAACAGCAGCAATTATCTGTAATTTTCTACCAATTGGAATGGAATTTTCAAGCAAGCGGATTTGATAGCTTTAGAGCGGAAGTAGAGCTGAATTTTTGTAATTGAGTGGGAATTTACCTAAATTCCATGATTTCCCGCCTCGTTTGTTTTGCTTAAAACTTTACTCCTGAGCCTTTGAGTCATTCATTCAGAGCTCTCAACCAACTCTTGCATAGCAACCACAAACATACAGTATATGCACAACAAAACAAAGCAACATCGACGAGATATGAAGTGACATGAAATATATGGTTCCATCCAACCAAGGGTAACAAACGTCAAACTGCGCTTGCGAGCTACAATAGGGCTGAGTGGCAATTAAGCATTATTGTATTGAGTGACTTAAAACGCTATGTCTGGATGGAAGGATTCAGTATTGCTGTACTGTACAGTACCGTGGACGGGGGGGGGGGGGGGGGTTATTTTCAGTTTTCTGCTGGTGACGTGAGCTGATAGCCCAAACTGAAAGTCAAGGATCAATCTCTGACCTGCTGCTGGTGATGAAAATGAGGCTGCAGCCGCCATCACATCGACGTTACCGACTCCCCCGCACAAGATGACGACACAAAAGAGGAAAAAGATGGAGCGCATGATCCGGAAACGACTGCACGCTGGCCCCCAAAAAAGAAGAATGGAAAAAAGCGTTGATTGGAGAGAAGAGAATGCATCTGGGTCTGGGGAACTGGAAGCTGATGCTCTGTGTTAGTTAGCCGTTCGTTGACTACTGCTCTGCCGGTGAGCTCTGTTCCGGACCCTTCCCGGTTTCATTCAGAGAGCAAAATTTCGCCTCCCGTCCCTCCCTCTTCTAAGGTTGCTGCGCCGCAATAGTCCTGTGGGCTATCAGCTCAACAGATGGGCAGCCCGATACCTTGTATAGCCCGATCCCGTGTATAGCCCGCCCAATTTGGCTTATATTGCACTTTTGGACCGTATATAGCCCGATATCGGGTTGTGCAAAGAACTGCGTTCACAAGGCTTTATTCGCAGAATTGTAAGTCAGGAACCACAAAATGTGTGGCCTGTGTAGCTGAAAATAGTAGGTTGAACATGGACTATGGCATTTAGGGTGAAAATTGGAGCAAAAATGAGCAGATGGTCAAAAGTCCCTTGTATAGCCCGAGCTTTTGTATTGCCCGATCCCGTGTATAGCCCGCCCAAATTGGCTGATCTTGTTTGTATTGCCCTGCAGGGCTATACACCGACCTTTACAGTATGCACATGTACTGTACATACATACAGTAGTATGTTCTGTACGTCATATTGACACAGTGTGGGTTTTGCAGCTTCATCACCTCCCCTTTCAAAGTCAATGGGCTTCAAGGCTTCAATTTCTCTTGGACAGAAGTCTTGGACCCTCGTTTATAGCCCCCGGGGGCTATCAAAACGTTAGTCGCCGATTAGGGGGGCTATATACGAGGGGGGGCAATATACGAGGGCATTTTACATTTGCACCCAAAGTAGGGTTTTTGACCTCCTGAACTCATTTCTGGGGGTTATTTTGCATGTTTCCAAGCTGCTCTCGTCAAGGCAGCATTTAGCTCAAAAAACTGTGAAATTTTTGTTGTCAAAAATTTTCGTCGAAGAGACATCACAGGTAAAATGTTCAGAACTGTTCCAAATGATGTGCAAATGATCTCCTATGCATGAAAACACCCCAAAAACGCTGTTTTTAGCTGAAAAACACACGTTTTCCGCTGCTTTTCGCGTTTCGCTATAGGGGGCTATATACGAGGGCAAATAATGTTAGTCGCCGATTAGGGGGGGGGGGGGCTATATACGAGGGGGGCTATATTCGAGGGGGGCTACAAACGAGGGTTTACAGTATGATGATGGTGGGTGGGTAATATCAAAAATATTTTTGGTAATATTGTGGGATACTGTAGAAACGGACGTCAGTGGGAAATAACAGACACCAGCTCATAGCCAAGGAGCTCGTTTGTAATAGCAACGACCCACGCCACCTATACGTACATACACGTATACGTGTAGGGTACGCAAGCAAATCCATTCCAGTATCGAACCCAACTAGCTACTACTGTATTGGTCGGCATACTGTAGCTCACTGAGAAAAGCTGAGTGTCTGACTGATAGTACAATCATGGTGGTCTACAAGTACTTTCGCCGTCATGGCGCCGTTTGTTCATTCATTCCGCGTTGTTCGAAACTGTTTTAGACCCAGAAGGCGGCTGCGGAGGTCACATCAGGGGCGACGGGGCCAAGGCGGGTTGGTTCGCTTCCCCGAATTACCCCAATCGCTACGTGGAAGGCCTTAGCTGTTTCTGGGAGATCGAGGTCCGCAGAGGTTACCGCGTCCTACTCACTCCCATAGACATGAATGTGGAAGGATCTATGGATGCCAAATGTAAGAATTTCGGTAAAGATTGTATGGGGTAATTTGGGGTAGTTGGGGCAATGGAAAGACGGCGAAAGTTCACAAATCCAAACGATTGATGAGTGGCTCAAATTTTACTTCCCTACCCATTTTATGATTGTGTGGTAGAATTTTGGCTAAATGGGGGTGCATATCAACAAAACGGTTGGTCAAATCAACCTTTGGCGCCACCTTCTGTGACCGTACGAATTACGAATCTTTAATAATCTTCGGAAGCGGAGTGGCGTCATATTTGGATATTTTTTGCAGCCAGCGATTGTCGCCTCGCTGTGGTCAGAGTTTACACGAATCCGGACGCCAGTTTCGATCACGAGATGTGCGGAACGGATAAATCCGCTGTTCGCTCCGTGATTTCCAGGGCAAATCGGCTCAAAATAAGGTCTGTCAACCACCAACTTCTATGTACTATCTACCTACTGTAGGCCTATGCAATATTTCACAGGTATGTACGTACAGGGGGCAGTGAGGTACTGTAAAGGTCGGTGTATAGCCCGATACCTTGTATAGCCCGATCCCGTGTATAGCCCGCCCAATTTGGCTTATATTGCACTTTTGGACCGTATATAGCCTGATATCGGGTTGTGCAAAGAACTGCGTTCACAAGGCTTTATTCGCAGAATTGTAAGTCAGGAACCACAAAATGTGTGGCCTGTGTAGCTGAAAATAGTAGGTTGAACATGGACTATGGCATTTAGGGTGAAAATTTGAGCAAAAATGAGCAGATGGTCAAAAGTCCCTTGTATAGCCCGAGCTTTTGTATTGCCCGATCCCGTGTATAGCCCGCCCAAATTGGCTGATCTTGTTTGTATTGCCCTGCAGGGCTATACACCGACCTTTACAGTATGCACATGTACTGTACATACATACAGTAGTATGTTCTGTACGTCATATTGACACAGTGTGGGTTTTGCAGCTTCATCACCTCCCCTTTCAAAGTCAATGGGCTTCAAGGCTTCAATTTCTCTTGGACAGAAGTCCACCTCACAAAGCCAGGTGCGCAATGACAAAAATGAACCAAATGTAAGTACGACGTACACTACGTACGTACCTGTATTGTAATGGGTTTTCTCTGTACAGAAATGCCCTGCGGTG